>JAPZDZ010042689.1:0-10506 GCA_029783805.1 Acanthurus tennentii
AATCTAAAATATAAATGTATTTATAGAGTGTGGTCTAGACCTGCTCCATATGTAAAGTGTCTTGAGACAACTTGGTTTTGATTTGACGCTATATAAATAAAACTGAATTGAACTGAATTGAATTGAATTGAAAATTGTGGTTTAATATCCTGTGCAGTGACAACAACCCCTGTATGATGAATGGCACTTTTGTGAGACTTCATGAGATCTGTGCATGATCCAACATGGTGGTGTACATCTGAATATAAATGGCTAAATTCAACACTTTTAGTTCATTAAATCCTGGATGAGGAGACCCTGAAAAGTCTGCAGGATTACATCGGTGACTGTTATTACCCACTTGTCATGAAAAAGAGGACCAGGACTTCTTCCTTCTAAGGAAGCCGTCTGCAGAGCTCCCCAGCTGCTGCCTCTGAAAGCTAACCAGCTGTCATGCCCAACTCAGTCTAGTGGAAGTCCTCCACAAAGAGTTTCGAGGACTACGTGAGTCTTTGGAGTTTGCCAACAACAGGTGATCTCACTAGTGGCTGACAACAAGACCCTCAGGGACTCGGACACAGTGTAGAACATCACCTTCCACCAGGTTCATTGCCTCAGAGGGAGGAGACCTGACAGCTAGCACCTGAGACCCATTGCTGCAAATTTGGACACTTGAAGCAAAAGGAGCTGGCGAGGAGTCAGGGCAGGGAGTTGAGAGGAACAGACTTCAGCATAAAGATTTTTTTTCTTAATGATATCCTGTAGTTCCTATTGTCAGTCAGGAGAAGATTTCTGATTATGGGCTGTTCTCACTGTAAATAAACTCTATGTTAATGGCCTGCTGTTCTGTGATCCAGAGGTCACTCCCTGGCTCTACTTAATTGATGTCATCTCTCCTTACTTAAAGGTGGTGCACAAACAAGGTAATTAAGAACAGTTTTACTGCCAATTTTTTTTGGGGGGGGCTTTATTATTTAAAGACACAATGCATGTCTCATAATGTATGGTTTTCCTGTCAGACTGTCAACCAGTGAATTTGTGTTACCCCAAATTTTTCACGTTGTTGTGACGTGTTGCACTTGCTCAAACCTATTCTGTTTTGATGATGTTTAGTGATGCTAAACAACTCACAAGCTTACATTTGCCACAGACACACTCACACACACAAGAGCACATACATATAAAACAACTTGTTTATGCAAGTTTTTCAGAAAGGCAGCTATAAACATCCAACACACACACACATTCTCACACAAACATGCACACACACAAGCATGCACTCACACACACACACACACACACACACACACACACACACACCCCCAACACACACACACACACTTGTATAGATTACAATCTATACTCAATATTTCAGCTAAGATATGAACACATTACAATTTGTTATTTGGAATAAGTTTGGAATTGGCTCACATGTAAAGAACTTAAAAATCTGGATAACTGGGAGTCATGTGGGACCGCCAAGAAAGATGGCAGCACACTAGGAGAGTTCCTGACCAACATCAGTTAACTTTGTAAATTCAGAAACATACACTTCACTTTGCGACCATAATTTCAGTGTCCTCTAGTAAAGTAGGGTTATGACCAGTATTCAACCGACAACTTGCACCCTCTTGGTGGAATGACAGATAATAGCAGAGCAAACTTTTTCAAAGGTGCATCGACGAGAAGCAAGCTAGTTACGAAAAGTAGCATCTTGCCTGAGAGCACAGCAACGAATACGACACCAGAGGGAAACTCTCCACCGAGTAAACCCAAAGCTGACGACCCCAACACTCAAAGGAATGACGATGGAAACGTGTTTGAAGAAATACAAAAGATGAGCGCTACTTTGCAGGTGGTTGAGGCAGACGTGGTTTCAATCAAGGAGACAACAAAGGAGCTCAGAGACTCAGTGGAGAAAATCCAGATAAGACTTGGAGAGGCAGAACAACGGATATCGGACATGGAGGACATAGACACAGAGATTGGAAAAAATGTGGAGAAATGGGAGAAGAAACTGGAAACGTTGTGGACCCATGTGGAGGACCTCAAAAACCGGAGCAGGAGGAATAACGTCAGAATGGAGGGACTGAAAGAAGGCAAAGAGGAGATGGGCAAAGTGATGCAGTATGTAAAGAGGATTATTTCTGAGGGGCTTCGTCTCACCGGTAAAGAATTTGAGATGGAACGTGCCCATCACTCTCTCGCCCCCATGCCTAACTTGGACCAACTGCAGAGGACCATAATGATGCGCTTCCTACGTTGCAGGCTAGTATATCCTGCAACCCTTATCTTTACATGGAATGGACAAAAGAAAACAGTTCAAGACAGCAAGGAGGCCGAGAGGTTTGTGCATGTGTCCTTGATGTGTAAAAGACAGTCACAACCACAGTACTTTTACAAACTTGGAAAATATGGCTGGCAGGTACATTAATATAATATCATGGAACATAAATGGATGTGGGAACCAAATTAAAAGGAGGAAGATTCTGACATATCTGAAATCCAAAAATACAGATATAGCATTTATCCAGGAGTCTCATATAATGGGGGATGAGGAAGCAGTGAAATTTAAAAAAGGCTGAGTAGGGAGAGTTTTTCATAGCTCCTACTCAAGCAAAAAGAATGGGGTAATGATTCTCATCAATAAAAATCTAAGCTTTGTCATGCTGAAACAACATAGATATGGAGGGACGACTTATTTGTATAGAAGCCTTTAGTAATTGGATTAGGACAGTGTTATGCAATTTATACGCACCAAACAAGGAGGAGCCATATTTTTTTCATGAAATTAATAGAATAGAGGGGAATATGGAGGGCCAGGTTATAAGGGCAGGTGATTTCAACCAGGTAATGGATGGGATGATTGATAGGATCAGACCCAGTGGCAAACTTTCACTCAAAGATAGAGCTTTAATTAAGATGCTGGCAGAGGATTTGAGTTTTGTGGATATATGGAGGTTAGTGAATCCATGTGAGAGAGAATATACATTTTATTCTCACTGCCACACTTAAGGATTGATTTTTTCCTGATATCAAACACTTTAGTGGACTCAGTTGTAGATTGTGAGATAGGAGCTATCGCCATCAGTGATCATGGCACAGTAGAGCTGCATGTTGATCTGAATGCAGATAAAGTAAAAAAGGGGTCGTTGGAGGCTTAATACTATGCTGCTGCAAGACAAATCATTGAGTGACATATTGTCAGAGGATCTTAAATCCTCTTTTGAAATTAATATTGGCTCCACGGAAAAAATATCCTCGGATCAGAAAAAAGGATTAGACCAAGAGTACGTAAGAGATTCGTAAAGAGAAAGAGTTGGCAGTGCATTATTCAGATCATTTATACCAGACCATTTGTAAATTGAGACCATTTGTAAATTGAGTTACATGATATACATAACAAAAAAGCCAAATACGCCTTATTCAGACTTAAAAACAATTTTTATGAAGAGGGAGAAAAACAATGGTAGACTACTAGCTAGGCAAGCGAAACAACAGGATAATGCTAATAACATACCAATTATTAAGAAGGGCAATGGGGTAGTAAACCTTTAATGAGGTTTTTGAAAAAATTTACCAAGATCTCTATACATCCACCTGTACACCTGAAATAGAAGAAGTGGAGACATTTTTCTCAGGTCTTAATTTGCCCACTAACTCTAATGAGGGGTTTGACTCTCTTCCACTCTTGAGTTGCCACTGGTGAGGGGCGCCGGGCAGGGATGGCAATACTTATTGCCCCCCAGCTAAGTGCCTGTATGTTGGGGTTTACCCTGGTAGACAAAAGGGTAGCCTCCCTCCACCTTCGGGTGGGGGGACCGGTCCTGACTGTTTTTTGTGCCTGTGGTCCAAACAGCAGTTCAGAGTTTCCACCCTTTTTGGATTTCCTAGTGGGGAGTGCTGGAGAGTGCTCCTTCTGGGGGATTCCCTCATCCTGCTGGTAGACTTCAACGCTCACGTTGGCAACGACAGTGAGACCTGGAGGGGCGTGATTGGGAGGAACGGCCCCCCCGATCTGAACCCGAATGGTGTTTTGTTATTGGACTTCTGTGCTCGTCACAGATTGTCCATAATGAACACCATGTTCAAGCATAAGGGTGTCCATATGTGCACTTTGCACCAGGACACCCTAGGCTGCAGTTCGATGATCGACTTTGTAGTCGTGTCGTCGGACTTGCGGCCGCGTGTCTTGGACAAGAGAAGAGAGGGGCGGAGCTGTCAACTGATCACCACCTGGTGGTGAGTTGGCTCCAATGTTGGAGGAGGATGCCGGTCAGACCTGGCTGTCCCAAATGTATTGTGAGGGTCTGCTGGGAACGTCTGGCAGAGTCTCCCATCAGAAAGAGCTCTAACTCCCACCTCTGGGAGATCTTTGACCGTGTTACAGGGGAGGCGGGGGACATTGAGTCCGAGTGGGCTATGCTCCGTGCCTCCATTGTTGAGGCATATCATCGGTGCTGCGGCCTTAAGGTGGTTGGTGCCTGTTGGGGCTGCAATCCCCGAACCCGCTGGTGGACACTGGCGGTGAGGGATGCTGTCAAGCTGAAGAAGGAGTCATATCGGGCCTTTTTGGCCTGTGGGACTCCTGAGGCAGCAGACAGGTACCGACAGGCCAAGCAAAACGCAGCTACGGCGGTCGCCGAGGCAAAAACCCGGACATGGGAGGAGTTTGGAGAAGCCATGGAGAATGACTTCCAGGCGGCTTCGAAGAGGTTCTGGCCACCATCCGGCATCTCAGAAGGGGGGAAGCAGTGCACTGTAAACACTGTGTTCAGTGGGGACGGTGCACTGCTGACCTCGACTTGGGACATTGTGGATCGGTGGAAGGAATACTTCAAAGACCTCTTCAATCCCACCTGTACGACCGTGACTGAGCTTGGTCAGCGCTGCCGGCAGTAAGTCGGACTTGTTTCCAGTAAGGGTTGGACTCCGCCAGGGCTGCCCTTTGTCGCCGATTCTGTTCATAATTTTTATGAACAGAATTTCTAGGCACAGCCAGGGCGTTGAGGGGGTCCGGTTTGGTGACCTCAGGATTGGGTCACTGCTTTTTGCAGATGATGTGGTCCTGTTGGCTTCATCAGGCCATGACCTTCAACTCTTGCTGGATCGGTTCGCAGCCGGTTGTGAAGCGGCTGGGATGAGAATCAGCACCTCCAAATCCGGGTCCATGGTTCTCAGCTGGAAAAGGGTGGAGTGCCCTATCTGGGTCGGGGATGAGATCCTGCCCCAAGTTGAGGAGTTTAAGTATCTCGGGGTCTTGTTCACGAGTGAGGGAAGGATGGAGCGAGAGATGGACAGGCGGACCAGTGCAGCGTCTGCAGTAATGTGGACTCTGCACAGATCCGTCGTGGTGAAGAGGGAGCTGAGCAGAGCTCTCTGTTTACCGGTCAATATTCATTCCTACCCTCACCTACGGTCATGAGCTCTGGGATCGCGGGTACAAGCGGCCGAAATGAGCTTCCTCCATAGGGTGGCTGGGCTCTCCCTTAGAGATAGGGTGAGAAGCTCGGTCATCTGGGAGGAGCTTAGAGTAGAACCGCTGCTCCTCCGCGTTGAGAGAAGTCAGATGAGGTGGCTCGGGCATCTAATTAGGATGCCTCCTGGACGCCTCCCTGGTGAGGTGTTCAGTACACGTCCCACCAGTAGGAGACCATGGGGCAGACCCAGGACACGCTGGAGAGACAATGTCTCTTGGCTGGCCTGGCAACGTCTCGGGATCCCCTAGGAAGAGCTAGATGAAGTAGCTGGGGTGAGGGAAGTCTGGGCTTCCCTGCTTAGGCTGCTGCCCCCGCAACCCGACCCCGGATAAGCGGAAGAAAATGGGCGGATGGATGGATGGATGCTCCTATGACAGAGGAGGAGATTAGAGTTACTATTCTATCTATGAAAACCAGGAAGTCACCAGTTCTGGATGGCTTCCTGGTTGAATATTCCAAGAAATATGCTGATATTTTGGCTCCCATATTACTTAAGGTGTATTTAGAATCATTTGAAATGGGTACTCTACCTAGTACATTTGATGATGCGTTAAATTCTCTTATCTCTAAAAAGGACAGAGATACATCAGACCCATCTAATTTCAGACCCATAAGTCTGCTTGGGGTGGATCTTAAGCTCTTGACAAAGACACTGGCGTCACGTTTAGAGAATGTATTACCAGACATCATTAACGGTGATCAAGTGGGTTTTTATTAAAAACAGGTCCTCAGCTGATAATATGCGAAGACTTATGCATCTTACATATATGAATCGTTCTAATCTGGTAACAGTCGCGGCCTTCTCACTTGATGCCGAGAAGGCTTTCGACTGGGTGGAGTGGAGTTTTCTTATGTTAGCTCTTTCATAATTTGGCTTCGGACCTGGCTTCTGTAACTGGGTTGAAATACTCTAATCCAATCCAAGAGCAGTTGTTCTCACAAATGGGATGATGTCAAAGTTTTTTGGCCTTTCTAGGGGGACTAGGCAGGGCTGCGCTCTTTCTCCACTGCTTTTCACGATAGTGCTCGAACCACTGGCCTCAGCAATTAGAGCTGATGTAAAAATTAGGGTATGAGTGCAGGGGGGGAGGGAGCACAAGCTGTTTATGTATGCTGATGATATTTTGGCAGTGATAGCAGATCCAGCTGGCTCTCTACCAGTGTTACTAGACTGTATCGACTCATATTTTAAATTGTCAGGTTATAAGATAAACTGGCACAAATCAGAGGCTATGCCTTTATCAAACACATGCTACTCCAGCTATGTCACTCCATTTAATTTCAAGTGGATACTTTCGGGTATGAAACATCTGGGTATTCAACTAAATCCAAATTTGGATGAAATAATGCTGTCAAATATGGAACCTCTCCTCCAAAAAACAAAAATGAATTTGGAAAAATGGGAAAAATTGAAGCTTACTCTAAGGGGAAAAATCAATGTGATAAAAATGGTGGTTGCCCCGCAATTCGATTATATTTCCATGATGTTGCCTGTTGGCATATCACCACAGCAGTTTAAGCAATATGACAGGATTATCAAAGACTTTTTGTGGGACAAGAAAAGACCAAGGATCAACATAAAGAAAACGTGGTCACCAAGGGACATAGGAGGGATGGCTCTACCCAATGTCAGGTTATACAATCTATCATTTGAAATGTTCAGAGTGACTAAGCACTGGATGGAAACTGAACCAGAACTGAGTTGGATCAAAATTGAGTGGGAGCTAGTAAGTCCCTTCAAGCCTTTGGATGTGCTTTCACGTGGTTCAATTACTAATGGACAAGTTTACTTTTCAAACCCAGTAGTTAATTCTAGGGCAACTTGGAGAGAAGTACACAAGATGTGTGATGTGTAACACTTGAGACAACCATATGCCTCTATATGGCACAACCCTGCCATACGCATCGGGAAAAGGACTGTATATTGGAATGAATGGCTTATAAAAGGGACACACAAGATAGGTTACCTATATGCAGAAGGAGTGTTTATTTCTTTTTCTTAACTTAAAGAAAAATATAATTTGGAAAGTAAAGATGGTTTTTGGAAGTATTTACAGGTTAGAGACTGTATAAATAAGGGCCAATTCAATCAGGATAAGAGCCGAGTGTTGGAATTTTTTGAATTACCTCATATAGCACACAGTGCAGCTGTGTTTTACAAAATCTTTAGTGGGTTACAAAAAGATATATGCCAAAGCCTGAGGATCACCTGGCAGAAGGACCTGGGGTGGGCCTGTTGATGGCTAGTCGGGGGCTGTTAGCTGAGTGGGTGTGGTGTCCATCCTTCGACACCACCTTTGCCCCACCTCTTCCCATATTTGGTTTTTTGTTGTTTAGGCAGGCTTTGTGCGTAGTCAGACGCAAGCAAAAGGCGGCACCCAGGACAAGATTTCTGAGGCTTTACTTTTGCTCAGGCAGAAACCAATGGCGTAACGGGCGGTTTGTCCAGTGTTTAATACAGTCAATGATTAGAACTAAGTAACAATCCTCTGTGAGCCACTTTTAACTGCAGCAAAGATGGTAAACACAAAAGCTTGATTCATTTGATTAATTGATGTTATCAGCCAAGACAAATGCATAGGTCCACAAGGTGCAGCAGCACCAGTTGCAGTCCAGCCAGAGTTCCAAGAGTGGTTTCAAGGCTCTATACCTGATGTCACCTTATTGATAGCAAAGGAATATGACATGATCTGGGATCAATGGTGAAGGCCACCATGCATGGTAGAGGAATGGAAACCCACTAAAAACACATTTACATCCCTGCAAACAAACAGTACATCAGGATCACACTGAAAGCATATTATGAGGGAGCAGCAGAAAAGGAACAAGTGAGTGAAAGAGGTCCACACAGATACCACTCACAAGGGGCATGTGACATTGCTAAGAACAGGCGCCATGAGAATTATGGTCAAAGCATGAAACAGATGTAGGGTTACTCAAATCCGCACAGCCTGCTCACATCAAAAAAAAGCAAGGAGCCAGATTACCACATCAAAGGCAGTATCCCTTCAAGCAATTTAAATGGAAGGGATCAGACCCACAATGGGGTCCTGATTAGGCGAGAATTTTGATAAAGACCAAAAGTCATTGTAACACTCCAATTCTCCCCATCAAGAAGCCACGCTTCAAGGATTAGACTACCAGACTACCTGTAACAGACTACAGAGCAGCTTCTTCCCTCAGGCTGTGAGACTGCTTAATGCACCATCTGCACTCCTCTATGTTCAATAATTTTATCTTTTTTAAACAATCAATTAATCAATCCAGAGGGAACCACATTTTAATTTCATTTTACAACTTGTTGTATACTGACAAATAAACTTCCTTGTATCCTTGTATTATCGATTGTTGCATGATCTGAAAGCAGTTTATTCATCGTGGTACCTAAAATGCCTGCTGTCCCTGACTCACACACACTTTTTTCAAAAATCCCATTAGACACAAGGTGGTACACGGTATATGACTTGTGTTGAGCCTTTTTCAAAGTGACAGTTCATGCTGATTAGCAGCACTTGTTTGTCTTCACTTATTAGGATGAACAATACATCTTCACAAGATTGCCAGAAGGCTGTCTGGACAGCCCAGCAATGTTGTATTGGCACAAGACCTGGAGGACCTGAACATTTCAAATACAATGATTCAGTTTGCTGATGATCTTACTTTGTAGTTCCACCGAGAAACAAAATGAGAAGGACTCCATTGCAGTCATGTCAGCGCTAGCAGGTGGGCATAAGGTAAGCTAAGACAAGATGCAATTGTAAGAATATTGAATTTCTCTGCTATTTTAAATAGACTGTGTTTTGTAATGCCCTGTGTGACCAACAGTAAGATAACATTGTAACTTGGCAACTTTTGATGGCATCATTGTCATTGGTACAACTGTGTGCAGCTCAGCCTGAGGACGCCAAAAGTAGTTTTAGTTTTTCAACAGGTTTAATCCAAGTTAAGACCTTTTTTTATTTTTTATTTTTTTTACATATATTCAGTGGAGTTTTAAGTTGTTTTATTTGTTTCTTTGGATTGCACATCCTAACTATGTGTAGGTTACAAACACAGACATAAGCATAACAAACAAACATAGCCTTTCCCCTGCTATTTCCTCACCATTCAATTAGACCAGGCTGAACATCAGACCATGAGTAAACTATTGTAAACCCTGTTGTGAATGTTCTTGGCGGTAAGAAATGTCTTAATAGATTTTCAGAAGGGAGACATAATAAAAGTTGAAAACCTTCAAACATGCAATAGTATCTCAAGTGTTAAAGACTCAACCCAAATCACACAAAATTTTCGTAAAATGCAATTTGGGGTCTTACATACATAATAAAACACATAAAAAAATTATCAGACAATAGCCTCAATTCAAATGTGAAATATTACTATTTTAGTTTTTCACAGTTTCTTGAAGCTGGGTGGATTTTGGCATGGATCTATATTACATAATAGGATACAGCCAATCAAAATTCACAGGTCAGATGTCAGATGATACAAAACCATACCATACCATACCATACCAACTTTATTTATAAAGCGCTTTAAAACAGCCACAGTGGACCCAAAGTGCTGTACATGAGAATAAATACAACAAATAAAACAAAATAAAATAATAACAATGCCTGAATATATTAAAAGACATAAAACAAATGGATAGAAACAATTAAAATGGAATAAAAAAAAACAACACAATGGAATAAAAAATAATGCAATCAACAACTCACATGGTGTCAAAGGCCAAGGTAAAAAGATGGATTTTGAGATTGAATTTAAAAACAGACAGAGAGGAGGCCTGTCTGATATGGAGCGGCAGATCATTCCATAGTTTTGGAGCTGCAACAGCAAAGGCACGGTCACCTCTGAGCTTGCACTTGGTTTTCGGTACTCTCAGGAGCAGTTGATCAGCTGACCTGAGAGAGCGGGAGGGTGTATAAGGCCGCAGCAGCTCGGAAAGGTAGGGTGGGGCAAGGCCATTCAGGGATTTAAAAGTAAATAAAAGAATCTTAAAAGTGATTCTAAAATGTATGGGCAACCAGTGAAGTGAGGCCAAAAT
>JAPZDZ010042690.1:0-10494 GCA_029783805.1 Acanthurus tennentii
ACTTTCACTGTTATGCAGATGATAGCCAATTATATCTATCAATAAAGCCAGAGGAAACAAATCAATTAGCTAAACTTTAAGCTTGTCTTAAGGATGTTAAGATATGGATGACTCGTAATTTTCTATTACTAAACTCAGAGAAGACCGAAGTTAACGGCCCTAAAAAACATCGGATCAGACTATCACATAATATAGCTACGCTAGAGGGTTTTACTTTAGCCAGTACCATGTTAAGAAATGTGGGGGATGATTTTTATATCCTGTCACAAAAAGATGCAGAAATAATTAGTCGATGCATTTGTTACCTCCAGACTGGACTACTGCAACTCCTTACTATCGGGGTGCACCATTAAGTCTTTGAAAATTGATCCGAAATGCTGCTGCACGTGTACTGACAAGAACTGGGATAAGAAATTATATTACTCTAGTATTAGCTTCTCTGCACTGCCTACCTATAAAATCTAGAATAGAATTCAAAATCCTTCTTCTCACCTAAAAAGCGCTTAACGACCAGGGTCCATCTTAAAGAGCTCGTAGTACCCTATTACCCTACTAGACCATTAAGGTCTCAGGACACAGACCTACTGGTGGTTCCAAAAATCTCTAAAAGTATATTGGGAGCCAGAGCCTTCGGTTATCAAGCTCCTCTCCTGTGGAACCATCTTCCAATTTCAGTCCAGGAGGCAGACACCCTCTCCACATTTAAGAGTAGGCTTAGAACCTCTTTTTTTGATAAAGCTTATAGTTAGGGCTGGCCCAGGCTTGTCTTGGACCAGCCCCGAGTTATGCTGCTAAATAGGCTTAGGCTTCTGGGAGACTCCATGACACACTGAGCTCCTCTCTCTCATCTCTCTCCCTATATGTTCTGCATTCATGCTCAATGTCTGTGACTAACTTGCCACCTTCCCTCGAGTCTTTGTGCTTTCTTGTCTTGCAGATACCCATGGACTGAGGTCGCGCCGGGATTGCTGATCTCAGCTGTGCCTTCTGCTGTGGCTCTGCTTGATGCTCAGAGCAACTGTTATTATTATTATTATTATTATTACAAGCATTATTATTGGTATTGGTACTGGTATTATTAACAGTATCATTATTATAAAACACTTACATCTCCTTTAACATATAGTTTTTTCTTAGCTTTTGGCCTTGTTTTCTCCCCACTTTCTATCTATCCCCCCCGAACCCAATCGTTGCTGTCAGATTCTGCCCACCTCTGAGTCTAGATCTGGCCGAGGTTTCTGCCTGTTAAAAGGAAGTTTCCCCTTGCCATTAGGGTTAGCAAGTGCTTGCTCATGTGGAAATTCCTTTTAATTGTTGGGTTCCTATAAATTTAAAATATAAATTTTGTTATAGAGTGTGGTCTAGACATGCTCTACATGCAAAGTGTCTTGAGACAACTTTGTTGTGATTTGACGCTTTATAAATAAAACTGAATTGAATTAAGGGCAAATTATTTTGCAATGCATGAAGCGCAGCACTGTGTGAATTAAAATCTACTCTATCTTCGTGTTACTGAGATGCAGCTATAAAACTGGGCCAAGCAGCGTTTCCCAGCCTTCAGACACAGTGAACAGCACAAATTTTGTGAGGCAAAGGGTTCAGGGAGCCTCCTACATTTGGAGTCAGATCCAGCTCATCCTCTGAAACTCCGGGTGGAGGAGTGAGGCGAAAGTTCTGCAGGAGGGTGGTGAAAAAGATGAAGAGCTCCATCCTGGCCAGACTCTCTCCAAGACATATCCTACGGCCTGCAGCAGAGAGAATGAAGAAAGAGAACATGAGGTAAAGTCATAACAGACAGAAAACTGAACATTTACATGAATGACTGAGCTTACAAACCGGCAGAAAAGGGCATGAAGGCATCACGCTTGACAAACTTCCCATCTTTGTCCAGGAAGTGAGCAGGATAGAAACTGCGTGGCCTCTCCCACTCACTCTCGTCATACAGGACAGATGTCAGGAGAGGATACACTGTGGTGCCCTGAATGAAAAACACGGACTTAAACTAAACTTAAATTAAACTTCTCAGGAAACAAACATAAATGACAGGAAATTTTACAGACCGATACATAAAAGCACGCCTCTGGAGAGAGAAACATTCTTCTTGGTGAAAAACATCATTAATATTACAACATTTTCTTACTTCATTAAAGACAAACCCTCAAGATAGAATAAAATGGAACTGTTTCTTTGACTCTGCCATATTTGAACATGGTGCAATCACGGTTAGAAGACCGTGAGAATTGTGTGTCTGCTTTTTAAAGCGAAGGTGTTTCAGTTGGCCTCATCAGACCGTGACCTTCAGTGAGCACTGGGCTAAGAAGCAGTCAGGATGAAGGTCAGAACCTCCCTTACTGTGGCTGTGGTTCTCAGGCTTGGAAGTGGTTTACTGCTCCAGGCCAAGGATTTAAGTATTTGGGATCCCATTTATGAGTAACAGTAAAATGGAAGGTGAACCGGCAGATTGGTGCAGCTCAGCAGTAGTGAGAGTGTTGTACTGATCAGTTTTTGTGAAGAAGGAGATAAGTCTTTCTACGCTGTAACATTTAGCAAGAGTAATGACCTTCAGGTAGTGAAAGCTCTGACACCCAGAGATGGAGCAGAGCTGCATGTCTTTCACATCCAAAGGAATCAGCTGTGGGGCTTTTGGCTTATATGAGGATGCCTCCTAAATCACAGAGGGAATTTCATATCTCATCTGGCCTCAGTATTCTGCAGGAGGAGCCGCATGGGAGGGAACAGAGTATCTCAATTCTAATCAGAATATAACATAAACAGATGTTTGTGTTTTAAAATATTCAAACTTATCTGTTTTATTTCTTGGCTCTGACCTTCTTAATGAAGTGACCCTGGAAGGTGACATCTTTGCTCGTTCTGTGAGGAAGCGACATGGGGATGATGTTGGCCAGTCTCTGTGTCTCATGGATGACAGCGTCAGTGAAGGGCAGGTTCTTCCTGTCCTCAGCCTTCACCTGACGACTTCCCACAACCCTGCTCAGCTCCTCCTGGACCTGGTCTGATGAAAGGACAAAGATGAAACTGTGGATTTTGGTAAGACTTCACAGATAAAAGCTCCACATTTACAGTAGCTTACCTTGTATTTTTGGGTATTTGATCATAAACAGAAGTCCCCATCTGAGTGTGCTTGAGGTTGTATCAGTACCAGCAGAAAACAGCTGCATAACCGTCATCAGAAGGTTTTCGTTGTGGAAGTGACTGTTGGTCATCCCAGATTTCTGCATGTAAAGGTCAGAAGTTACTCATCTGTCCTCAAAGTGTGACATGTCAACTCACTGTTTATGAATCACCAACAATCATTTGATTTGACCATGTTAGGAGCAAGCTGTTGCCCTTTTATTGCTCGTTTCATTTTTTGGCCACATCACATTTTGAGACAGTCTGGGGAGCATGGAAGAAAGGAGCACAAATACAAACTGTTCTGCCTGAAAATACATTTTTACAAATTAATTTGTGGAATATTTATGATGAGACTTTAATCATATGATTCCTGACCTCCAGATTTTGCTTGTGGATCAGAAAGGCATCCACAAAGCCTCTGCACATCTGTGGACTGAGGGTCTCCTTCAAACGCCTGAACAGCTCTATTTGTTGTTTCTTATTGGCAACATTTAACTTGTGAAATTCCCTCCTGTTAGCAATCCATTTACTGATCCATGGGAACATGTTGTACACCTGATAAATAAATATACACAAAAGCACCAATAATATCATTAAATTTTAACAAGACAAGTGAATAATCTTACAGTTTCTGATGTTTCATGTATTCAAAGCAGAAGACCATAAGAAATAAAACCTGCATTGATGGCGTCCCTACAAGTTGCAAGTTTCTCTTTGTGCGATCTACCATTGATGTAAACTCTGGGTCACTGTATTCAAATCTGCTGCCATAGGCAATCGAGCAGATGATATTTGACACAGCATAGTAAATCAATTGGCTTGTATCAAAAGGTTCTCCTGCAACAAGAGAAAACAGAAAAAATGAATTTATTGTTTATCCAAAATGTTGCTCACATATGTATTATTACATGAAGTATGCCATTTACCTTTGAATCTCTTAATCATTTCAATTAGGTGGTGACTTTCCTCAATGATTATCTGCTCACCGGCCGTCTTACCCATCCCAAAGTGTCTCAGGTTCATCGAGGCAAAGCGCCTCATCTGCTTCCATGAATCTCCATTGGTCCATACGATGCCTGAGTTGAATAGGTTCAGTAGATTTCAAAAACATCAATAAAGGCCATATATTTGCTTAAAACAAGTACAGCAGAGGAGAGGTTTGACAGAAGCTGTGTTTCCTTACCATTTTCTCCAGATATTTCATGGAAACATAATATCGGATCTCTGTCTCCGAATTCATCAGCATAGTTGACGAGAGCCTCCTTCACCGTCTTGAATCCTGCCAGCACCACAACTTTTTTGGGGCCCAAATAGACGGTAAACACTGATCCATATTTCTTTGCAAACTAACAAAAGAGGCACATTGTGACACAATTATCTTGCTAACAAACACTCAAAGAAAGCAGAAACGGTGATATAACAGTCTACCTGTCTGAAAAACAAGCTACAAAAGATATGTATTAACCTACACATCACTTCCTCACCATCATTAATGTGTTGTAGGGTCTCTTGAGGTCGATTTGCAGCAGATTACCAAGAAAGGGAAGTGGTCTGGGTCCCGGAGGTTCCTTTTCTTCTGCCTTTGAGCTGAGGCTGGTGGAGGAGAGGAAACAGACAAGCAACAGGACTACCAGAGCTCCCAACAGGGAGACAGAGCTGGAGGACTGAAGAAAAAGATGTAATGTCTCCATGACTGTCAGACAATCTGTGTCCCTTTGTTGTCACTGCAGGGGTTATATATAAGTTCACCAGCCTGCTGCTTTGTATGCACAGCCCAGTACGTGACCAAGTCCTCTCTAAGAGTCAGCCCCTTTAAAATATCAACTGTAGCTCATGTCTGCAAACTGACTGAACCTTTACCTTTGTAAATGAATACAAGCCACGATATTTTTCAAAAAACATCCAAAAATGTCTCACCTTGGTCATATAGTGAAAGCCGAGCCTGATGAGACCTCTGTATGTTCAGGCATGTGCTAACATTGTTTAACTATAGATTAAATGTTTCTGATTTGATATAAGATTATTAAAAGTTTTTATGCCAAACATAACGGAAAATTAAAGAATTGAAATTGTATAATTATATCAGATGATTTAAGGGATGAATGAGCACACTCATCAGTCATTGGTGAAAACATTGCTAAAACTGACTGAACTATAAGCCAGCAGAGAGTGATAAAGTAAATGAGCAACAGAACCCCTGAAGCCCCCAGCAAGATACTAATCTGGTGGACAGGAGAGAAAGATCTGTTACTTCCAAAAACTTTACAAAAATATTAGTTTTAACATTTTTTATGCACTAATTAAATCTTTTCTTATCGAGCATTTACTCCTGAAAGCGTTTTATTTATGATGGATACCGTTTGTTGCCACCAGCTCAAGACAAATGTAAAGGGTGAAAAGTCAAATATTTACAGTTCTGCCTTTTCGGGTCAGTGTACTCTGTGGTTTAACTCAGAGTACACTGACCTATATTTATGCATATATGTATGTATGTAAATGTCCTTCATTTGCGTCAAATTGCCATCTTCTGTGAGAGTGTATATTCCTCACATGGGCTAAGGCTCCATGTAGGAGATTGGCCTTGCATAAATGATGCTCAGTAGATAGATGCTAGGGTGAAGCTCCCTTAATGGGAGACAGGTCACATCTCAGTTGGTCCCTTCCAGCACGCCTATTGATACTCATTCTCACCAATCAAACCAAGCAAACCTGTTGACCTGAAAGTGACAGCAGCAAGTGGGCAGGAAGCCAGGAATGAGGGGGTGGATAGCTACCAAGAACCGCAATATCATCACCAAGAACAGATGTCACATTTTTTAAACTCCCCTTTTAAAAGGGCATGAGAAAATGCCATTAGAATAGGTGTAGAACACTAATTTAAAGCTACAGGGTGCTATATAAACCTCAATAATCATAATGATAATTTTAATAATAATGTATTTGCATTTTAATTAAAACTGGTAGATGTTCAGTTATTCATTTTTCCAAAATCCAAACCTCATAATGTCTTCATTTCATCCAATAGCCTACCCTTATCTCTCTTAAATAAAATTAACACCACACATTGTCTTTCAATGTAAACAATATTTGTTTTTACTTTTCAAACAGCATCACCAAAACAGTAAACTTAGCCCTAGAGCTAGCACTAGCTTATTTAGCTTGAAGCCTAAGTAAAAGAAACAGGACCATATTTCTTCTCAACAAAATCAATAAGTGCCATTTTTAGAAAAAGTGCAAACAGCTTTGAGCAGTCCTTCATACTTTTTATACTTTCCTTCCTTCCTTTTATAACACAGTTAGCACAAAAACAAACAAACAAACAAATACGGAGTTGTTGTAAACACAGTCACATTTCACTTATATAAAGAGTGTAAGGAGATATAACCAACAGGACGATGGCGGAGGAAGGAGTGCAAATATTTAAATATTTCAGACACTAATTGAGATCTTGAAAACTTATATAAATAAGGAGTTAGCTTACCTGTCACTTTTTATCTAACAGCTCCTTCTCGTTGCATTGCTCTTATAGACGGTATAATACTTCTCCCAGACATAAT
The DNA here is from genome assembly GCA_029783805.1 of Acanthurus tennentii. Taxonomy (NCBI): domain Eukaryota; kingdom Metazoa; phylum Chordata; class Actinopteri; order Acanthuriformes; family Acanthuridae; genus Acanthurus; species Acanthurus tennentii. The sequence goes on from JAPZDZ010042690.1 coordinate 6,693, forward strand.
TAAATTGATAGGCTGTCAACATATGCTGAGATTACCGTTTTTTTGCTCCAAAATACGTTCTGCTAACCGACAGCCGTATACTAGTTAAGCCAACCAAACCCACGGGCTTCCTGTGATTACCGTACTTCAAAATAAAAGTCAAGCCGTTTTCCGCAAGTGCTATGCTTTCAATATGAAGCTGTAATTGCTGGAAATGATCAGTTGGTATTAGCGTTAACGTAACACTGCGCTCGACAGATCGTGAGTATCTCTTTCACATTGATAGCGGGTGTACCGGGCGGATTACGTGGTATCATGAGTTTATTAGCTGTGGAGATTTTAAACCTAATGTTATATTTCACTTTTTCACAAACTGGTCATGGACCCGGATAGAACCGTTACTTGGTGATAACGGACATATAATCCAAGCCTGCCAAAGAAGCTAGTGGGAGCGACTGTGTTACAGCCACTGCTGGAATCCACCCCACTTTTTTGGCGGGTTGGCGGGCGTTTAAACCAGACACAACTTAAATGATGAAAAAGAAGAAAAAGAGGACGACAAATTGTACATCACGGCTTGCAAGTGGACGTACCAGAACGGTAATATATTTTCTGCATTATTCTTCACAACTCAAAATGCCACATTAAAAGATGTCATGATCTTCCGACTTGACCATGTTAGCTGTCAGCTAATAATGATGTGAGGATGAGAAGATAACAAACATAGTGGAAGCTAATGAACATAGCGTTAGCTTCTTCTCGGACCGTCTGCGCTTGTTTCACCATCATGTCTCAATTTGCATCACTCATGCAAGTAATGTGAACCCATAAATACTTACCCAGAGAAGGCGGGGTTCACCATTTCTCAAGTGATCATGAATGGTAATTCTACATTGTTTGCCGCCTAGGCTATTTGTTTGCGTGGGAAAGCCTGCGTTTATGCTAGCTGGGAATAATGCTTGTGCTAGCTGGGTTCAACTGGAATCAGGTAAGTTGATAAAAACACTTTTTCAAATCTTAGCTAGTGCAATTTCCCACCTATTAATTGATATCAATCAAAAACATTAATTGATATCAGTCCATGCTGCCATTCTGTCAATGTCAGGAATTCTAGAGTTTGAATTCTCGATAGCTGATGGATTATTCACCTAGCCCCCCAATAACAATAAGATGATTCTGGTTCTTTTCAGAGTTTTAAGGCCTAAAAAGTGCATTTGGTAGGCCGTTGTTTTTAAAATCATTTTGTGTATAAATGCCAAACCCTCTGATTTTATCATTAGTGAGTTTCCAAATCATCAATAGAACTATTTATGTGAATTACCTTATCATAAAATAAATTGCACATTATATAAGGGTATTATTTAATGTACATTGTATCCTATCGTGTCTGATCAAGCTTAGTTCTTGCTACTGCATACAGAAATAGATATTTTCTTAATGTACACAACATATTTTGATAATCAACAAAGCTAGCAAGCTATATTCAAGCATTTTTGATATCCTCTTCTTTTGTGCTCTCTGCTGGTTGTGTTGTATGCTACATGTGATGTGATGGGTTCAGTGTTGCATGTATTATACAAGGTACGTGGAATATGGATAGCAATGTTTAGGGAATAGTGTGTCAGAATGAGTCAGGATGATTTCAAAGCTGATTGGCTAATGCGACATAATGTCACGCAAATTTCTTGCTCAAGTTGAAAACACATACACTTTGTTGTGATAGGTTCCTTAGGTTTCATTTAGGTTAGTGATGTATGAAACCTTTGTTGTATAAATCTTCTTTTTTTGATATTGTTATGGGTACACTGAAGTTTTAAGGGCAAAATTCACTGCCATGGAACTGACTGCTAATTTCAACCCCAGTTTACTTGCTAGATGTAAAAAACACCAGACAGACAGGTTGAGATTGCAAAAAAATGGATATTCGCTGGAGGGGTCCTAAAGATCGGACTATTGCCCCTAAAACATGATAGTCTTGCTTTGGTTTGTTGGATCAAAGTGCTTTAGATTGGAAAACTTCATCATGACCAAAACCTGAAAATGTCAAGACAGGACACATCAACTTTTCTAACATTTAAAGTCATGGTAGACAATGTGGAAGAAGCCGGTAATATTTGAAAGATACAGCCTTGAAAAAGCCCTCACTCAAAAGCACTGCCCCCGACTTACACAAATGCGTGTGCCTAACAATGACGATGACAACGATGACAGAGCAGCAAGAGCAGGCGAACAACTCATCTCGTTCAAGGCTAAATCACTAGTAAGTGACCACCTTATATTAACGTAATGAGCGTAAATTAGGACATTTCTACCAATAGCACTCACAGCTGCATAACTAACATGTAATTATATTAACATTTGAGTATGATGCTGTAACTGAAGCAATGCTGCACCAGGACAATTTGAAGTTTTGAGATTTTAACAGCTTAGATGTAGAAAACACCTCCAAATTTGATGCAGTAGCACTATTTTGGAAAACTTGAGCATCATCCAATTTAACTGCCAATAAATTTGTCTTTGAACCTCTGCTCTGTTTCTTTTGGCACTTTGTGAATACTCATACCATAAATTATTATTTTTTTATTAGAAATCAGAAATCTAATCCCAGATCATAAATATGTGGGAGACAGTGAGGAACGATTGTGGAGATGGTTTACAAGCAAGATGAACTTCTCTGGGTTTCAGGTAAGGTCTGTAGCTTTTCTTGTGCTTTCAACATGGTGTTAAGTCCATATGATGGTTCAGCTCAGCGTTCATTATGTCCTTAGATGGTAAAAAAGTAAACTTGTTCCTTGAAATGCAAGTTGGGGACTCAGATTTAAACCAATATTACTGAAAGCAAGCTTTTTAGTTTAGATTAAGTTCAATCTAGAGTAATTAGAGTAATTTAGAGATAGGTGTTTAGCCAATTTAAATCACACTTTCATTAAAAATGGCATTATACCCCAGACTATAAGAGATGACAATAAAAAGAAATTTATCTTCAGATTCCTTAATCACTGAAATTATGACAAAGCTTTTTAATTATGACAAAAAAGCAATTTTTGACGTCAAAACAAGTGTATAAATCACAGAATTTTTGAATTACAGATACGTTATTTATTTATTTATTTATTGAGTTTACTTTAACACCACATCTTACAGGAAAATTGGCTCAAATTGTGAAATTATGGCATGAATAAAATTTAGTTGCCACTATTTATCCATTATTTTATAGTTATTCCATACTTTACAGCCATATTTAACTCACAAATTAATTTTAGGGAAGATAATTAACTGTAAGGTAGAACAAACACCTTATTTAATGCTGCAAATAAAACCCAAAACATGTCCAGTTTGTCAACCTGAGCTTCACTGCCAGAAATTATGCTGATGTAACTGCTTAAATTTGTAGTCCACAATCAAAGGATGTTTATTTTCAGTCTTTTTCCCGTCTGCAGTAGCTATTTTATTCCAGCAGCTGGCAGCAGTGGCACTGCAGAAAGAAACTAACAACAGCGCCTCTGGGTTAGAAACAGAGTGACAATGTTGTAAGAATAACAATGGTCGATTTATCTGCAGGGCTGCACGGTGGCTTGGTGGTTAGCAGCAGTGCCTCACAGCTAGAAGGTCCCTAGTTCGGGCGCATGGGATCTTTCTGTGTGGAGTTTGCATGTTCTCCCTGTGCAGCGTGGGTTCTCACAGGGAACTCCGGCTTCCTCCCACAGTCCAAAAACATGCTGAGGTTAATTGATTATTCTAAATTGCCCATAGGTGTGAATGTGAGCGTGCTTGGTTGTTTGTCTATATGTGCCCTGTGATGGACTGGCGACCTGTCCAGGGT
>JAPZDZ010042691.1:0-10490 GCA_029783805.1 Acanthurus tennentii
CATTTCTTGCATATTGCACGTGTTTTGTCTGTTGACCCGTCTTTCCTGCGAAATCCAAAATATTGCCACACAGCTGATTTATTCCCACAAGGGGAGTAAATCTGGTCATCCTCTTTACCTTGGCTGCTTGCCGTTTGCATTGTTTGAAACTTCAGAACGAGGTGCAATTGGGTGGAAACTGTGAAACGAGTATGCTGTCAGAATTTCAAAATAAAGGCTTATCTTAAAGATGACGATATTGATCCATGGTTTGAGTTTCCATCGATTTGATTGGATCGTTGCGTAACCAATCAATACATATTGATCCAGATCGATGAATCGTTACACCCCTAGTGGGGATACACCTAAGACAAACTGAGGACACACTTGAGATTGGATAACTCGAACTACGCTTGGAAGTGGTCTGAGACGCATGCAGCCAGATTCTTTGAGCTTTGGGAACAGCAAACCATCCTGGGCCACAATGAAAGGCCACCCACTTAACTAACATCCTCTGTTTAAGTGAAAGTAGTTCTTACTCTCACGACAACAGCATCATAAAAATGTGAGATAACAAAAAGTAGCCATAAAAACTGATTACCTATGCACATTTGGGTTTTATTCTAAATTGTGCTCTTAGTCCACATAGATCGTTCTCATGGATGTGTAGTCATTATTTCATTTTTACACATTATTTGGCCTAATGCCTGCCCCTGAAATACTTTTGGGAAAATACAAAGAGTTGAATGAGGCACTCCAAAAACAGGAAAAAAGCATAGCCTCCAGAGGGCTACTGTAGTTAAGATGAGAAGGCTGCAGAGCATCCTTCCTATTTGTAACAGCTAAAAAAGTAAGGGTTTACAATGACATGTTAAATAAAAAAGGTGTTCTTCTTTTTTGCGGTCGACTAGGCGTGGTTTAGAGCATCACTGCCTCCTGCAGGTAAAAAAAACAGCAATACTTTGGTCTCTACAGGCGGAAATAATGTACGTGTTTATTTGCAAATGGAACAGGGGAGTGAGATCCAGTCACAAGTGATCGCTGGAGGCGCATGTGGAGAAGCATGTCAATACAAGGTGGGAACACATGTGATTAGCACCACTTGTGATCGGATCACTAAAGATGGATTGAAAAACTAGGTGGTAGCAGATTTTATATGTAAAGTGTCTTGGGACAACTTTGGATGTCATTTGGCACTATAGAATTTGATCTGATTGCCACGGATGATAAGGTCATGACATGCTCTTCAGAATTAAGAGCATGTCATGATCTTATCATCAGTACAGACCGTACTGCATTTGGAAAAAAAGGTGCATGTGGAAATGTTTCTTGGTGTGAGAGTTTAAAATAGTGCAATTTTTCACATTGTTAGGGAAAATGCTCCGGGACTCAGAATTGTAACTGTAAAAATACTCTAAATAGCTTAGCAGGCAAACAGACAGGGCAGTTAGTGTCTGTGAAACATTATGTTCTCATCAACTCCTTATTTTAGCTCTCTGTATTCTTTTCTTCCTTCCCTTCTTGCTTAAAGAAGTCTTTAGGGTGACTGTCATGTTAATGAAAGCTGTGCTTGTCTCTGTGTGTTTGTCTGTCTTTGTACAATTCTGTCTTTTTTATTGTATGTGTATGTTTTTTTTGTTGCCTAATGGTAGTGTTAGTGACACTTAATGAATTGGTGATAATCACTTAGGCAATCTACAATGAATAAATATCAGTGAAATATCCTTAAGTGGATAGCTGAGCAAATTTGTCTGTGTATTATGTGTGTGTGAGAGTGTGTGTGTGTGTGTGTGTGTGTGTGTGTAGGAGAGAGAGAGAGATAGAAAGAGAAAGATGAAGAGGCAGAGAGAGATGACTTCCCAGCAGACAGAGAGGATGAGATGAGGTTGGGCGGGATGCTGGTAGAATGTCAAACACACACACACACACACTCTCTCTGTCTCTGTTCCTTCTGCCTATATATCTCTCTCACACACAGCTAGTCAGTGAGGCATGGAGAGAGGGGCTGGGGGTGAAAGGGTAGAAAAGGGAGAAAAGGACAAAGATGAATTTATAGGAGGAGAGTGGAGATGTAAGGGATGGATGGAGAAGGAATGAATTGGATGGATAGATGAAGGGAAGGTAGACAACATTAGCATACTGAGACAGGGATAACTGAATTATGTATTCAGCTCAGCCAGCACAGAGGCAGAGTCTAGATTAAGGGAGGAAGAGCTGAAAAAAAAAGAGTTTTTTTCACCCTCCAACTGCTCTCTTTTATATACTTCTTTACCGCTGAGAAGGATTTGCCTATGACGTCATACACCCTCTGGTGGCCATATAAAGGCCAAAGGCAAAAATTTTATCAGATGATTGTTTCGTTTGTAAGCTAATTTCATATGCAATCAAACCATCAATTAATATATCTTACTTTTAAGTATAGTGTGTTTATTAATTCAATGTTATTGTCTATCTCTGTGCCTGACTGACATCTTAAATTTATTAGAGGGCACAGACGAGAGGACACTGTCATTTAACTGATCAAGTAACTAACTTGTGCCAGCACCTAAAATTCAACTAGCTTTCAAATAAATTGTATCTTTTTGATTATTCTTATCGATTTGTATTACATTATTTTCTACAGAAATAAATGGATTTTTTTTTACAAATTTATTGACTTGAATGGGGTGATGGATTGCGTCATATGAAGACGGAATATGTCATAAGAAAGCTCACCAACAGGTTAGTACTATGTAAATAGGGATGGTTAGTACATGGAGACAATAACGTGTGACTTTTTTCTGGAGAAACATGGTAGAATTTCAAACTCCTCATTGAACAAGCTGCTCCAGGTCTCTGGTTTTGGCAGAGATAGACAGAGCATTTTTAATAAAACCCCCAGCTCTTTACATAACAGGAAATTGAAGACTTTTACCGCAGAATAGACTGGTAATAGTTGGAATGACTGAAATTACTTCAATTTGTTCTCCACAGTCCAGACAGAGAATTTAGCTTTTTAAAAGAATAAAATTTCACTTTTGAACAATACTATAAAATTTTGTTCTTGTGCAGTTTTACCAGTATTGACTAGGATCCAAGCAGACTAAGGACACTGAAACGCCTGGTTTCTAGACAAGGTTCTTCGAAGTTAAACATTGTTTAAGTAGCAGGACTAAATTCTTTAATTGCTACAAACTTCAAAACTACAGATCAGAAGGGTTTTTATCTTTTTTTGTCAAAGTCTGATTTACCTTCAACCAGCACATTAAGAACTCAGATGGTATTATTTTTTATGTTGGAATGTGAAGTTGGCCTCTTTCTCAACCCACCCTGTTTCCTCTTGGAGGGGAAAGGTTGCTTCTAACTTTGCAGAGTGGGAGGTTTTCTCTTATAGACTCCAGATGTGAGAACAACAGCAGTTGCAGCAGGACCTAGAACCACAATAGAATATAAAAAAATGTGGAAAAGAAAATGGAAACGAAAACACATTGCTGTTAAAACTCTGCTTTAAAAACAATAATGTACACCAATAGTGCAAATGCAATTTTTAGTCATTACTTGGACAAGAAATGACCAGGTGATGATAATTGGAACTATTATATGACAATATATAACATAAAAACAGGGTTTTAGTTTACATGGGTATCAGTTTTACAGTTTTTCATATTCAACTTTATCTAAAGAATTAAGCATGAACTTAAATAATAAACTTTGTAATAATGAACAATTGCATTTGGCCTAGTATTTAATTTTGGGTATTGTGAGAAGAGTGAAGCTTTGTAGCTTGAAATTAAGGTTTTTAATGAGTCTGGTTACTCAAGAAAAATATTAAGTTTTGGTTTCATATAATTTTTTTCATTATTTGAAACCAATGCAGATGTTTTGGCCACATAGATAGACTCAGTGATTAACTAGGTTTTTTATTTCTGCTGTTTAAATCAAATAGCTTGTGTAATCTAACTGTTGTGTTTCTTTGCAAAGAGACAAAGAGAGCTAACTAGGAGGTAGTTGTGTCTTTGATCAGTATCTGCTGACCTCTGCTGGATTAGCTGCCTCCCTCCCTCATACTCTCTCATTCTGAATTCCACACAGGCCCATAATCAGAATGAGGATGTTGATAAGTTTTAATTATAGCAACAAGTTATCATTATTGTTCATTCACTGTATGAGTAAAAAAACAGAAAATGTTCTTATGACAGGACAGTTTGCAAGCACGGTTTTTGTTTCTATCTTTAAGGTCTGGATTCTTATTTTTTTTTCTTTGTAATTCTTTGTAATGATTTTTTAATAATTTCCTGCAGTTTTGTCTTCTATTTCTTTCTTCCGCTGTCTTTGTGCTAATTTGTTATTGCTTTGCTGTTTGTTTGCAATGTTATGCTGCAAGCAGTATGAGGCTACAAGAGGATTTTTGTTTTTACATTTGTATGAAAATGTAGATTAGGGAGCTGATTTAGATATTTAAACAGAATTAAGTGGTCAGTTTCTTGAGCTGGATGAGGTTGTAATATTTGTATGTGGTCAGTTTGACCTCTGTTTTGTAACTCAGCTAATGAGCACACTAAAACATGGAAAAGCTGACATTACTAAGTCAGGTCAGTTTTCCTTTTATAGTGACAAATCACAGGTTGTTTCGAGACACAGACATATAGAGAACATCTAGACCACTGTATAATTTACAAAAATCGTGTGATGCCCAGCACGTTGTAGACCCTGCAGAAGGACTGGTCATGGAACCTTCTGTGCCCCACCTCAATCTCTCAAAAATTATGGTGTTCTTTGCTGATGTCGGGGCTTGCAGTGGCTGATCCCACTTCCGATGATGTCCACTATAGCCTTTAGGACTTGGTCATGATGCCAGTGGTAGTGCTTCTTGCCCAGAGCTTTTAGATAGCAGCTGAGGATGTGCTTCAGGCTACCTTTCTTCAGGCATAAGGGGGAAGCTGATGAGTTTTCTTTCCCCCCAGCTAGGGCTGGGCGGTATGACCTAAAATCAATATCACGATAAATTGGGCAGTTTTACCTCCATAACGGTAAATGCACGATAAATCCCAGACCACTGTATATCTATAATAGGCCTGCACAATTCAGGAAAAAATATGAATCTCGATATTTTAGCTTTGAATTGAAATCACGATTTTCTGCCACGATTTTTATTTTACCTGGGCTTTCAGCAACATCCATTTTACGTTCATTTGTTCACTAAGTTTTCCTTGCGATTAACGTTATTTCGGCAACGCCGCAGTCCCTCCTCAGAAACTTTCAACTCAACTATTTGATTCTGTGTGCCGTGGATCACGTGACCAAAAGGCGCTTTGTCATAGGATAAGGGCGGAGCTTTGGAGCGCTTGTTTGCAACTCTGACACATGCCGCCGGTGACTACACACGCTGTACTTCGTCTCAAAGGGGAATGAACATAGCCTATCACCACATACAGTCCAAACAGACAAAAAAAACTTTTATTTTCTTTTTTATTTAAACACCGAATTTACCGACATGGGCAAAATGATGTCGGTTATCGTACATCGTACGTATATCGTACATTTCGGTAACAGTAAATTTTCGGTTTATTGCCCAGGCCTATCCCCAGCAGATCATGAGGTGGGCCTGCAAAAATGTTTTGGACAGCCACTGAATTTTATTCAATGGGGCTCAGCTTTCCAAAGCTTGGCCCATGAGACCTTGCTCTCTGATGCTGGTTCCCATCTTGTCAGGCTTCCCAATGTCGCATTCCGATCATCTGGGTTGCTAGCTTCTCTATGATTGCTGCCCACACCTCCTCTTGGATCAGCAATCTCTGTCCTTCCTTTGTGTTTTGGCAAGGTGTTCTGCTACTATCCAGGTCAGCTCCCATGGCTACTGGATACAAAGGCATGCTGTGCCTTAGCTGTGACTCTATGACATCCAATGCCTCTGCTGCCCTCCACTTCTGCCCCATCCTGACCTCGATCTCAGCCTGGGCAACTTTTGGGTTACAGGATTCTCTGTACTGCAGTACCTCCCTGGTACAGATCACCATGAACTCTTCGCTGAGGCTGCTAATAGGGAGCTTCAGCTTGCTGTTCTGTACATACAGAGTGTTGCTGCTCAGGCTCTGAAGTAGTCCCAGCCACCTCAGAGATGCCTGCTGACCCTACTCTCAAAGCCCTCCACTGTAGAAATGGGGACTTCATAGACTAAGAGGGGCCAGAGAATCTGTGGGAGAATGTGTGTATGAAAGTAATGAAATTTTTCAAAAAGAATAACTAAACCAAAAAAAAATATTTATGTGGGAATTCCAGTAGTGTTGTTGTTTGATTTTAGTGCAAAGTATGTAATTTCTGCATATTTTGATATTAAAATGCATTGCGACTGTCCTCTACAGGTTGAAACCCAGCTATTGCATTTGAATTTTGCTGTTGGCTAATCTGCTTAGTGCTGATGTATGTAGTTAGTACATTTGTCAGCAGAAAATTCTCCCCCTCTTCTCAGGGGGAGAGGGGGAGAATTCAGCAGACTGAGCGAAAGGAGTATTATGAGAGGACTGTGCACAGTGATAGAGACTTAGTAGTTAGATTATATTGTTAGCACAGACCAAGCATCATCAAATAGCAGACCGTGGTCACAGAGTGAAAAGAAAATGTAATAATCTTCAATGTTTTTTCCCCCTCCCTACTCCTGACACCACCAGTATACAGCTTTCTACATGAAAAACACTCACTATCTGCAGAGTTTAGTGTAAAGGTACTGCCTATGCAAACTGAATATTTTCCACAGCTGTGGCTTCACATTAAAAGCATTCAACTGGCAAAATGCGACTTTTATTTTGAAGTAGGCTGCTCACAGGTCAGTCAGTTAACCTTGCTGGCTTATCACTACCAATCTCCAAAAACATGTTTCCGGAGCAAAACAACAGTCATTTTCATCATTTGTTGACAGAGGATCAATTTTAAATATATCTGTTAGTAGTTTTATACAGTCTGTGAAAGTAATTGAGTTAGAAGGGGCTGTTAGTTGAAAGGCAATAGGTGGGCTATCTGCCCTTTACTTCAAGTTAAACATCTCCATTAGTGTCCAAATATTGTAAAGCAGGTGTTTTTGCTTCTCACTTTGACAACTAATCTTCCTCCATTGGAAATGTTGGTCACTGGACCTCTTTCAATTTAACTGAGGACCCCTGGCATGGACTATCGTAATGTTAGTACAAATTTGACAGTTGTCTGTGTGTATGTGTATGTGTGTATGTGTATGTGTGTGTGTGTGTGTGTGTGTGTGTGTGTGTGTGTGTGTGTGTGTGTGTGTGTGAGAGAGTGTGAGTTTGTTTATGGAAGGGTGGGGGAAAGAGTGGAGTGACTGGGCGTGTCTTAGCCCTGCCCAAGTTGATACTTTTTCAAGATGACTTTTTCATATTGGTTGATATTATGGTATTATTGGTATTATTTAAAATATAACATTTATTTTGACGTCGTTATATGCTTTATATTTTATGTGCTATTTGTTTTTATCTTTACTATGGTACCCTATGGTACTCCCCCCTCTTGCATTGATTTACAATGCAAGAAAGCCAAATTTAGACGGAGACTCTCTCCACACATCAACACAGCACAGCCCGCACGCACAGGGAATTCTTTTTGGTGCGGCCAGCCAACAATGACACAACAGCTTCAGCGGACAAACCAGCGTCCACAGACGTGAGAAAAGCTCACCTTGCTAGCAGGAAGTGGAACAGGAGAATGTGCGCGGAGCCGTTGGCGATGCAGCAGGTCACAGCACATCCTGTTTGTGACGCCAGGTTTTGTGGTATCTTCTGTAGTTGTGTTGTAGAAGTGTTGATGATGAAGAAATCTCCATTGACACTGACTTGATTGTATATAATAAAGTTTATTACAAAGAAGTACAGTATCAATCAGGCATTCCGGACAACCTGAGAGAGCATTCAAAGCCAATATGAATCTCTGACGTATAGTTCAAACATTTCACTTTCATAGGCCTGGCAAAGGCACATCATACCCAAAGAATACAGCTCTAAACAGGTGAAGACAATGGGACACTGCCCTTTTCTATGAATCTTGCATTTGTAGAACCCTACTCCTGATAAGAGGAAGCGGTCCCAGTACAAAAACATCTACTCCCTTCAGCCAAGGCCACATTATGTTGCAACACACACATTAATATCAGAAGTATGCTACTATAGATAGAAAAGAAAAGGAAAATAAAGCTGCAGTACTTTTAACCCTGGACACAAAAAAAGGCTTTTGATAGGCTCAGTTGCCAATTCCTCTATCAAACTTTTGATAGATTTTGCCTTTAAACTTCCCTAGTTTTTTTTTTTTTTATAGTTTCAAAAACGTTTTTCATCTTATTGACTTCTAACAGGGAGAACAGCGCCCCTGCCATTGACACAGCATGCCCAACTGGCCTGGTATTACACTATGTAACTTGGGTTGCCTGCCTAGCATCCTTTCACTACAATAGATTCACTTCATGACAACATGTCACACACCAACATCAATACCTGTTGCTTAACTATAAGAAGCCAGCTGGCTCACAAGACTTGGTATGGTAGAGGCACCAAAGTGACCAAAAAAGATGTTGGGGGAAGAGAACAAGAAAGAAAGTGAGAGACAGGCTTTTACAGTTGGCAAGAGCTTTGTGATTCAGTGGGCTGCAAGTCAGACTCCGAGCAGACTATATTGTTGTTGGACTGATGAATAATATGCTAGTTTCAAGCTTTGTGACTTATTTGTTACACTTAATTGTTTAGTTGAGTCTTTATCTTTTTATCCTAAACTCATTCAGCCACCCTCAGAAAGTTTTGGTAGACAGCATTAGTACATTGCATCCTGATCTCAACAGCCTGATGTGTTAGCATGCTAACATTATCTGTCAGATTTTGGAGCAGTTGTAAATAAAGATCATTTAATGAGTTTATTTGCTGATGATATTTTGGTTTATGTCGTAGATCCTAAAGACCTCTCTTCCTATCCTGATGAAAATCCTAGAAGACTTTAATGATTATGTGGGCTACAAAGTGAAAATTACCGAGATACAACTTCTGTCATTTAATTATAACTCCTCAGAGGACATAAACTTAGATATGATTTAAGGTGGGATATGGAAACAAAATACTTAAAGGTGAACATTGTAAAAAATTTGTATTAATTTTTTGAGGTAAACCATAATTCAAGTGGCCAAAATATTTTAAAAAGATGTTGAAAGATGGTATACATACCTATTAGATTTTGGGAGTAACATTTCATCTTAATGTAGTTAAGATGAAAATTTGACCAAGATTGCTGCATCTATCTCAAGCCTTTCCAGTAGAGGTTTCTCTGCTCCAGGTTTAATATAGAACAAACTAATTTCTAGAGTAGTCTGGGACAGAAAGAGACCAAAGTGAGTTACTCAACTCTTCAGTTGACCAAGCATAAGGGTTGAATGGCACTTCCAAGTCTGAAACGCTATTTTTATGCAGATCAGTTACTTCCCTTATGTATTTGTATATCTTTATATCTTTCTTAAGCAGCAACTTTGCTAGATGGAAGGAAGTAGGGACATATGTTGAGGGTTATCGGTGCATTTGGTTTTTAGGAGAAAACAAAATTCCCATATTAATCAAAAGTAAGAAAGACTAAATGACCTGTGGTGCATTAGAGCTCTGGTTTAACTTTGCTCTGGTTTAACTATGTCAAATCTGAGGAGAAACCAGAAAGTACTTAGATGGATTGCCTATTACACTCTATATAAACCAGGAGAAAATGACACCATATTCAAGCAGTGGGCAGTGAAAGGTATAAAGACAGTGTGTACAACAATGGATAAAAAGGAATAACAGACATCCCAATCATTAAATGCATTTTTTTCTCCTCATAACTGGGATTTATTTAGAGTTAGATTTATCTATTTACATAAAATTTTGAGATTACTACAACATGGTAGTGAAGATAGAGAATTCACAAGAAATAAACCCACAGGTAAAAATTATGATGCATGCATGTGCCAAGTAGTAAACGTATTAAGGTAACCTCCATGTTTTATGAAAGAACTATGGAATATGGAATGTTAATATTAAACCTAAAATCAAAGTGGGAAAACAACCTAAATGGCATTTCATGGTAGCATGGTATGATGTAAGCGAAACTCAACATACTTTCACAAGCTCACACAAATTAACAGGAAAAATTTGGTGCATTTTTTCCTGCACCTAAAATCTGCAGTAAAACATCTTCAATAAAATAGCCCTGTTGGAGACAATGTGATTGCTACGATGCACACCACACATATTTTTTGGTGCCATGAAAAACTGATGTCTATTTGATACATTCTGGTTCAAATGTACATTCTGCCTTGATTAATTGGTTGGTTTTAAGATTCTGTTGTCATGTTCTGTTAGGCCTGGGTGAAAAACCGAAAATTTACCGTTACCGAAATTTACTACGATAACCGACGTCATTTTGCCCTTCAAATTCAGTGTTTACAAAAAAAGAAAAGAAAAGTCTTTTTTGTCTGTTTTGACTGTGTGTGCTGGTAGGCTATGTTCATTCCCCTTTAAGAC
>JAPZDZ010042693.1:0-10488 GCA_029783805.1 Acanthurus tennentii
CTGTCGGCTAACGTTAGCTGCTAGCCAAGCTCGCGAGACAGTCGCGTGCCAGTGTGTCAACACACTCTGTAACGGCGGGCCAACGGAGAGGGATCCCCAGGCTGATGTTTCCCGCTCTATTAACAAGGCTAACTAACTATTAAACAATTAACAGTCAGCTTTACACCTAACGCTACTATGAAGTGTGGCAAGCGTTTGCCACACGTCGTTATCCGTTCCACTTACGGCTGTCTTGCTTTCTCCTTTCTTCTTCCTCCTTTCTTCTCTTTCTTTTCTCGCTCCCTGACAGGTAGCTCCTCTTTATTTTGCATGGTTGACTTTTACGTTACTTTGATTGACACTCTTCAATAAAGTAACTGGATGTGGCAGTGGATGACATGGGGCCCCTTTAGGGAGGTATCTGTCAAAGATGTCAATGCAATTTGACTGCTGGTTGTTTGATGGGGTTAATGTATGGAAGTAAATCTGTGCCATCGGATTTTGAATTTGAATGTTTAGCTCTGAATTTTTTTGCATCGAATTTCAAGCACTGAATTTTTATTTTGCATCAAAATCAGACTTTGAATTTTAAAAGCCACTGAATTTCTAGCTCTGATTTTTTTTTGCCTCTAAATGTTTTTTTTACAATGTTGTAAAAAAATTCAGCGCAAAAAAATTCAATGTCTCAAAAAATTCAGTGTAAAAATATTCGATGTCCAAAATTCAGCGTCCAAAATTCAGCGTCAAAAATTCAGAATCAACATCCGGGTAACCAAGGAGAAGCAGTCGATCCCTGAATTAAATCGTTCAACATCCAGCCAATCAAGTTACGCTCCATTGGTCCTGTGACCCCGAAACAGGAAGGCGGTAAACTCTGGCTTACTCACCTACTCAACAACTCAACTATGTCGACAACGGACAGAAACCATGGTGCTTCGGTGAGTGTATTTACTCTTAATTTACCATTCATATTCATAAAATTCACTAGTGGATATTACCGTACACGTTTTACACTAACAGAAGTTATTGAACAGTATCTACACAGAACTTTTTTATGAGGTAGCGTTCGTTAAAAGTGGGTTAGCACGTATTAGTACCTCAGATGACACTTTGGCGACCGACACACCCGCAGCTGCTGCTGCAGTACCCTTTTGTATTTACTTTTAGTTATAAAGACGGCACCAACAAAAGAAGCGCTGACTGCAAAGTCTGCGGTACCAAGATTAAGGACGCTGGATGAACCTATCAGATTTTATCAGGCACCTGAAAACTCACCCGGATAGGTCAGTCACATTAGCGCATATGGACGGTTAGCAAACATGTTTAGCTCAGCATCAGCTATGTTTAACTTAGCTTGCTACCAGCTTTGTAACTGAGTATTTGAATAGATGAGTGAATGTTAGTTTGCTTGTTACTCTAATTTGCATGGAGCGGATGACGTTTTATTTATTTATTTTTTGTTCTTACTATGGTCCGACTGAGCCTGCACAATAGGGGCAAGATATATTGTATCTGTATGTTCATGCTGGAAGAAAACAGTTTCGTTTAAAGGAAATCATTCATTGTGTGTTTTCTTCATATTGCATTGCAGTACCCTGTTAAAAGTCATCATATAGCAAACAACTAATCAGTACTGATACTTTATGCTAATAGATAAAGGAGGGATAGTCATACAGTAGATGTTTTTAATTTCTTAGATAAAGCTGTGCAGTATTCTTAGTAGACCGAATAGCAGCAGATGATAGAAGGCTCATTAAAACAAGAAGAGACATGAGAGATTTATTTTTTAGAGACTTGAGACTTGACTTGGACTTGAAAAAAAAGACCTGTGAACATCTCTGACTGTTGGCAATGTCACTCACAGTTATGAGGCAGCGAGTGTCTGACAGTAAATACACTGACAGTACATTTAACAACTGGTTAGTTACGAGTATTAAAAGAAGGTGCAAATGATTTAATGACAGTGTTAACTGGTAACAGCATGGATCATACTAGCTCATAAGTTAGCGATGAGAACTACAAGCAACAAACGTTGTTTGTAATGAACGAAACAAACAAACATACTATAGCCTAGGCAGCGCAGCTATAGCCCATCTTGGGATTTTTATAACAGTTATATTCAATTGGAAAGTGGCCTAATCAATCAACTTGTATAATAAGTCTCAAATGTGGCATTGTTATGTGTATTTTCTATTCCTTTTTTTTTTTTTAATTTAGCTGTCACCAGACTCCTATAATGCTTATTAAGTCTAGTAACATTTAGCTGTTTAAACCCTCATCTCTGTGCTGCGGCATGTGTCAGAGTTGTAAACAAGCGCTCCAAGGCTTCTCCCTTATCCTATGACATAGTGCCTTTTGGTCACGTGATCCACGGCAAGCAGAATCAAATAGTTGAGTTGAAAGTTTCTGAAGAGGGACTATGGCGTTGCCGAAATAACGTTAATCACAAGGAAAACTCAGTGAACAAATGAACGCAAAATGGATGTTGCTGAAAGCCCAGGTAGAAAAAAAATCGTGGCAGAAAAGGTGATTTCAAGCTAATAAATCGAGGTTCATATGTTTCCTGAATCGTGCAGGCCTAATTCAAATACACCTTTTGTAAAAATGTTCTCCCGTATTTAGAAAAATGTTAATAGATGATGTGGTATTTCATGTTTCAACAGTCCTGTTTTCTATAGGTCCTTTCCAGGATTTTTTTACCAAGGGCAGAGGGAAGAGGCGCTTTCCTGCAGCAAATCTTGTTCCTGCCAAGAGACTAAAACCACTTGATGTGGCTTTCTATTTGTTGCAAAAGCAGTGTGAAAAAGCCCACAAGAGCAGGAGCAAATAGTCCATATGCATGCAGGATTGGGCTGTAGGACTGCTCATCTAGATGAAAGCACAACACATGAAGAGGTAATAACAAGAAATTAGTTGTTTAGGCTAGCTGTATTGTAAGGATTTGCTAGTTTGTCATGCAGTGTAATGAATGCTATTTCTGACTTGAATGATGAGTATTAACTCTCTTTTGGAGAGGCTTACACTTGCGTCCATTTTTTGTTTACAGTTATGTGATGCCCTCAAAGTTCTGTTTCCAAAATTGGGGGCCGTTACTGGTGGGTGGCTGCTATACAAATCTACAGGTAGGGGACACAGGTTGACAGTTGCTCAGTCATAAAAAAGTACATATGCAGCAGCTAACTTCACATTATGCAGTGCACAACACTGTTATTTTATAATTTAACAGGTGGTACCTAAATAAAATTTCAAAAGAATTCTTCAAACTCATGTCTGTACATTTATTATTGAGCCAGTTCAATTTAAGAAATTTTGTGAACATTTATTAGGCCATGCCTACCTGCAAATCTGCAACTGCAAACTAATTGTTTGATTGTAATATTTGTATTTGTAAAAGTAAAGTGAAAAAACAAAAACTGGACTTGTTTTGTTTTAGGTGCCTTCTTCGGCCTGTTCTGTTTTTAGACAAGAAGTCTAGTTGCTTTGACAACTTCTAGATATAATCTATATCTAATAAAGTCAAAGTTCTAATTTTCCTCTCCCCTTTCTATAGGTGGATAGGGTAGCCGAAAACTTTGTCTTGTGACTCCTGATGTTACTGGCTATACAGGCATGATGTTGAAGTCTGTAAGTCGTGGGGGTAAAAATCTATTCATAGGCCCAATTCAAGAGGAACTCAGCACAAATCCCCTACCACTAAGTGATGAAGCATTCAGTAGCATGCCAAAAGCCACATGTCAGAAGTGTGAAGTTGCAGTTCCTCTTCCACTCCTGACAGAACACATCAAGTCTTGTGATGTCATGTATGTTGGCAGTGACTACAACCTGGCTAATGTGGATAGCAGTGAGTCTGAAGACAGAAAAAGTAAGAATTCATTTTAAGCTTTTGTGAGCATATTGTATAGTATTAAACAACAAAAAATGTTTTTTTTTAATGAACACTGTCCTTGCTTGTAACTTCTCAACATTTTTCAACAGCAGATATGCAGGAATGTCCTGTCTGCACAAAAATGTTTCCCACTGACTTGATTGAGGTACATGCTTCTTCATGTGTGGAAAGGTATCCATTTTCCTTCTATTGTAAATGTTTTTTCTCTTACAAGCAATTCTTATATACACTATCAGTTAAACAAAAATAATTTTATGTGGGTAGGGCAGGAAAAGAAGTGATGCATGAAAGCACTGAAACTGAGGAAGATCAAGCAGCAATGCCTGGACTAATTGGAGCTTGTGCAACTGTTACAGATGGTAGGTTCGGTTCAGGGGTAGCGGTGGCATAGGAAAGTTAAGGAAGTTTTTATGAAGGAAAATTGGCATTTATGAAGTATGACCTACTCTTGATGTAAGTTATGAATTGATTACCTTGTGTTGAAGACAAACCCTTGTAGTTCAGTATAGGGTTTGCTGTGATGGTGTGAGTTTTATTAAAGAATGCCGGCAAACTGGTGAACTGACTGACAGAGCGGGTCTGTGTCTGTGAGCTGACCCTGAGCAAATGACTTACAAGCGTTTATATACAGAGAAGCAGGTACTTCTAAACAAAGGAAATAACAAAAGGGAGGCAAAAGGAACAGATGCATGAATGGGCATATACTTCATGAAAGTGACAGGATCAAGGGGTCAGATCAGAGGTGTCAGCAAAAGGGAAGTTACATGCAGCTGACATGAACCGATGGATGGTTGATGTAATTAACACGTCATTTGACTACATCAAGAGCAACTTGACAGTCAAGCATAGATAATGAAAGTACATTTTGTTTTTTTTTTATTAGGCTGGTTAACTATCAGTGACCCCACCAAGGCCATATCTCAGTGTGCTGACAGTTTTCTCCGTATTCATGAAACGGAGAGCCCCTTACTTCTCAGCATGGACATCAGAAAAAGCCCTGCTGAACAGGACATGGCCCTTATCTCCTTCTACAAGCGACCTAATGTGGAATGGGGACGGCCTCTGAATTGCAAACTTGAAGGTCGCTCCAATTGCAAGTTACAGTTGTCTAAAAATATTTTAAGTATTTCCTTTGTCTTTATATGATATGATATTTTATGGTCCACACTGTCAGATAAGGATAAACAGCGTGTCCAGGACTTAGCCCTTGCCTGGGACCTCCCTTCCCTAACTGAGAATAACAGGAGATGGCTTTTTGAGAAGCTATTGATCCATGCTGTGAGTGAAAGTCACAATTCTTGTTTTTTTAATCATTTGTTTTGGTTATAAATGCACATTGCTAAGTTTCTAAAATTTGTTTGACAAAATTAAATTTTTGCACTTATTTATGATAAATTTATTCCCAAGGTAAAAAAAAACAAACAAAAAATGTTATTTTCCTAGAAACATTTTCTATCTTACTCTTCAGCCTTGCTTTTAGATGTAGATTGTTGCGTATCTATCCTCTCTGCCTTATTACTATTAACAGGTTATAGGACGTGTCACAAGGCAAATTAAGCAGCTGAGACAAGGTCTTAAAGAAACCCCAATGTGGACACTGGTGACCCAAAGACCTGACACAGTGGCCTTGCTTTTTCCTAAAGAGGGAACAGGAAATTTCAGCCCTGAGGTAAATTTTAATTACTCTGATCTTTTGTTATTTCCGTAATGAGTATTACGGTTCATACCTGGTCAGCACTATCTGTTTTCAGTCTTCTTGTTATATCTGTTTTCCTACATACATAACCCACAATCGACATACTGGTACCAACCAGTGATTTTTGATCAAAGAACCACAAAAGAGTGCAAAAATTATGTGATTTTAAGATTGAAAATGACCAGTTTTCTCATGCTATTTTTTTAATGCAGGTACTTCTTCAGCGACTCAAATGGCCTCGTGAGGATAGCGACGATGATGATGATTGCTCGGTTGACACCAAATGCCGCATATCAGGCTATCTTCGACAGTTCATCGCTAATGGTAGGTTTACAGAGACATTTGGAGGTGCTATTTAAATATCATTTGGTTACCTGTTAAAGGTATGTGGCTGTATAAAAGATACATAGCTATTTAAATATTCAGTGTAAACTTCACACATTCACTATTGAGCTGGAAATAGCAACATGACTTGTTTTCAACAAATCCACCTGATTAAAAAAAATCTAAATAGTCCTGTTGCTGTTTTCAACTCAATAGTCGAGTTCAACCAGTCTCATTCTGGGTTTGACTAAAATTCTATTGAGTGTAAGCTGTTAGTGCCATAGTTGGCCATTTATCCTGATAACTAACAAAGTCAAAAAATATTTTTAATTCCTTTTTAATCTACTCCATAGCAACACCAACTGAACTGACTGACCTGGTCAAATTCTGGACCGGATGGGAGATTTTGCCACCGAGTCTCTCTGTAGAAGTGGTCGAGGGCAGATATCCCACATTGACAGAGTGACATTTGATCTTTTAGTAATAATATGTTTGTTTTTAGGCTTGTCAGTTCTGTTAAGTTATAGTTTAAAGTTTTGTAAAACTGAAGGGGATTAACCTAAGGGAGTACTTCCTTCCAAATCTTCCTTGTAAACAATCTCTGCAAGCATCCCAAAGGTTCTAATTGTATGAATTTATTTCGACTTTGTTACTGAGAGTCCTTTTATATACATTAAATAAATCATTAATACAGGTGTTTCAAGTTAAATGAACTGTGCTGGTTTTATTTTTGTAATGTTACTATGGTTTTTCATTCTTTTGCCAAATAATAAGAATAACACAATTCAGATGATACAAAAATACAAAATGTGATTGTCACTTTCAACTCAAAACAAGAGCCATTGTGATTCTCTGATCAGTTTTCACAGACAAGAAACTGCTCACAAAATTGAACAGCAGCAATGTAAGTAGCCAAAGGACTGGGATGCAGCTCTTGGGTTAACTGCATCTCTTAAAGCTGTCATTTGTCCATCAGTCAGAGGGCATGCTGTGTCTGGAATGATGATGCTCAAGTGGTCATCAAACTGAAGTCCACTGTTTTCCCACTCAGTGTCCGGAATATCCATTGCATGTTCCTCTGTGTTATCTGGCTCTGGAATTGGGTAATGTGTACGACCCAGCTCCCACAGCTGGTTAGGGGTCATGTGGCCTTCTGTTCTTATTGGATGATTGTCCCAACCATTGCAGAAAGTATGTAGGTCATCCTGCAGGCGTGGGAGAAACACAAAGTGACAGCAGAAGAGATGTGTGCCATTGGCGATGCTGAGGAAGCCCTCTTCTTCAAGGTAGTGGAGTACATAATAGTATATGCACGTTACAGCTGCCCACAGGTCTCTCCACAACCGCTCAATCCTGGAAAATTTTAATTAAAAAAAAAAATCTTTTATGAAAAAGTTCTTATTCACAAATGCACAAAAATAAAATGTAAAGATATCCAACTGATTTAATAGTTGACTATTTGACTTTCCACTTTTTTTGTGTTTATGCATAACCCACTATATTTAAAATAATCTTGTTATATACATACTGCATGTCATTGCACTCTAAACAAATGTGACCAATTATAGTACTCTTGCTAGCAGTTGTATGTTAACATACTACCACTACATGACATCAGTGAGGTGGCAGCTTTATTTAGCAGTGTCTATTCCATTGAACAAACCGTTGGTTGTGAACACTCTTCCCAGATATAAAGCTGCTCTTTCCAGTGCCACAAACTGTGAACATGAAGCGTGCAACGTCCACATTTTCCACTCCCTGATCACCACGAACCCCAAAATAGATACACAACACTTTCAAAGATCAGAGCTTCAAATAAATGTAGTGGAGTAGAAAGTAAAATACTTCCTCTGAGATGTAGTGGAGGGGAAGTATAAACTAGAATCACTCAACTACTGTACAGTACAAGTACCTCAAATTTGTACTTAAAAGTCCTCCTCGAATCAAACAATAGTGCTTCTTCTTATCTTAGCCAGTTAGAGTTTCAGTGTACAGAACAATGTGTGTTCAGAGTTTGACTCTAAAGGGCTGTTTTCACATTCATCTGCTGACAAGGGAAAGTTTTTCTGAGTTTCTTGAAAATCCAATTTTAATTAATAATATTCAAAGAAAAGTATTTTTTTACACCTTAAAACCTGTCTGAAGGGGATCTTTACGTACAGTACTTGAGTAAATGTACTTTGTTACTTGCTGCCACTGATTGTACTGTTGTAATGTGAAAACTCCTAGTTTAAAATAAGTATTTACCTGAGAGGAAAACCAAACTTCTAAACAGATTCTTGGAAAAAAGCCAGGGTGATCGATGCAAGGTTGTTGGAGGCTGCACCAAGATACATTATCTGCAGCACAAATGCAATTATACCTCTATGAGAGACACAATTATTTAATGATTATAGAAATGTGTACACTTCAATACACAGTTTAAACAACTGTGCGTACCTTGCGGGAAAAAACGTCAATACCACCAAAGATTACAATGTTGTAGCTGAAAGAGAAAAAAAATAACTAGTCAACTGTATATAACATACTGCAAGTAATAAAAAAATGTTCTAGACACAGTTGCTGAATGTAATAGACATGCCATTTTAAAAGGTCAGCTGTGATGGTGTATATACAGTAACATGAAAGCAGCAGTAAAAAAAAATGTGTTATGGTGCAAACTGATAACTACTTCATGATTTACAAATACAAATTTCTGTATTTTGTCAAAACGATTGTTTAATAAGAATTTACCGAATCAATTTGTGGTTTGTATCTATGTGCATCAAAGACTGGGGTTCTGGAACTGAATAGGTCCGTCGAGCAATACATCCTACATGGACCATACGGGTTATGACACCAGTGGTGTCAACAAGATGCATGGAGGCTCTGACACAGTTATACTGCACCCTCAGTCCTCTGGCTTGGAGAAGGGCCTTCATCATTCGATATACAGAGTGAGGCTGCCTTGATTTAATCTCTCTCACACACTGATCTAACTCTTCATCTGTCATTGTGCTGTATAATGCCTTTACTGAGAGATGAGACTCAGCCATGCGTCGGTATACTGTGCGTCTGGATATCCCCAAAAGTTTGGCTTTACATGGAACAGACAGATTAAGATCCAAAAAGTTTGCTAAGGTACTCTGGGGATATGACCAATCGTTGTCGCCCAGCTGGTCCTTGCTCGAACTGCACAACTGCAATGTGTTGCTCCCTTTTGTCTTTTTCCAAATTGATAAGACTGTGCAGCTGTGTCAGTGCATCTAAAATAGCTAGACAAACAGTTACTTGACTGGATACAGCATTTAAAAACACAAGTTCTTGTGTGCAAGTGAACTCTAAGAAGTCAAGATCCAGAGGCATGCGTCCCAGAATATGCTCCAATCGAGAGCGAAGTCTCTCTAGAAGGTGATTGAGCAGGAGTTCGTGGTAGAGGAAAACAAAATAGAAAATTAACAACAGAAAAGCACATTCAGGATTGTAAGACCTTGCATTTGGAAAGTGTGTAATCTGTAATAATAAATGCTTCACCAGATACTTGAACAATTCAAAATCTGCAACATGTATTAACATCATTGCACAATAACTCCTGTTATATCGTGGTGTGAAAAAGACGGTCAATTATGACAAGAGCCCTGTCCTCCTCAGACCCATGAATTCTTTTGTGTACAGTCCACTACCTTTCCAGTGCCTGTCTTCTCAAAATGTCTACCAACATTTTGAATATTTTATGGAAAAAAAATGAAGGTAAGCATGATATTCTTAAATAAAACATTTTTGTTATATTACTATTGTTTCAACTAAGTAAACATCTCAGGAATATCTGAGTGAGTTTCAGAGCTGAGATTATTTATTTTCATATGAAAAATGCTAATCTATAAATTTCCTGTGTAGTGGACGTCAGAACTTTGTACTTGTGTGTTTTTAGACATTTTTCAGCTGACAGTCCTATGACACAACAGACGTTTTTTTCTCAAGTGATCTTTCCCATTAAACACTTTAATGTGATGTTAAATGTACTAAATTATTGTTTGCGCTTTGTCTTTCTCCTCAAGTTTATGCCTGTGTTGGAAAGTATGCAGAATTACACCAGATGGTGCTGCCCTCAGCCATAGAGACTGCAGTATTTATAACAGTACATCAAGAAAAATTATATCCTATTGTCCAATTAAGTGGACATGCTGTAAAATTTGAATAAAGCAAAATTTTAATAATTTTTCTTTGCAGTGTGTTTTTAATCCCCCCAATACTCACTTTATATCAAAAAATTGAAATGAAATATCTTTTTCCTGGGTCTCAGGAGGAAGGGAGACATTCCACTCCAACGATCGGTTCAAAGAAAAATACATTTATATAGAACATTCAAGAACAAAAGTCATAAAGTGTCTTCTGAGGTACTAATGCGTGGGGCCGCGAGCCGCGCACCCGATGCATAATATGGTTACCATGGTTACCATGGTTACATGTCAAAAAGGAGGGAAAGACATTAAGCTCGTCAGACGTTTCAGAGTGTCCTCAATGTTAACGCGCATAAAAAAAGAAAAGAAAGGAAAAAATAAAACATAATGATTGTTCACCAGTTCAAAAACACGAGTCCGAGTCGAGTCTGAAGTCTTTTGAG
>JAPZDZ010042694.1:0-10487 GCA_029783805.1 Acanthurus tennentii
ACTGAACAAAATATGAGGTTTTAAAGTAAAGTGCTACATAGCATTTATTGTTCATCAAGCCTGTGCTCCCAACTGCTCAACATCACTTGCCGACCAAATTTACTTTGGAGATGTAAAAAGTGGCTGATGTCTCCTCCTCTTGTTGTCTATGATTGGACTGATACAATTATACAATAATAAAAAAAGAGTATAATAATTTCATTAATAATAATAAAAATAATAATAAAAAAACAGATTTATCAACAGACTTGCTAATAAATTCATGGAGAAGTAGTCACATATTTGTACATTAGTACAATGTACAAATGATTGTATGTGACCATTGTCTGGTTCTGGCCTTACCATTGAAAGTGCATCCACTTGATCCACTATCTACCCGGAAAGCCCAACGACCAGGTACTTTGACATTGCTACCCAGGCGGAAAGTTGAGTTGGTGCCTGTTGCATTCTTTGAGAATGATCCAGGAGTAGAAAAATAGTGAAGAGAGCCTACTGTGTCATATCCTGCCTGCAATATATGTAACAAATACACTGTCACATTTATGGTCTTTGTATTTGAACAGTTTCATTAATTTTGAGAATTTTTTGTTATATCATTTCATATAAATGTAAAGGCTCTTACCTGTACATTTTGACTTGTTGAGGCTAACATTCCATAGTTCATCAGCACAAATGAGTATTCACCACCAGAGATCAAGACCACTTGGAATGTGCTTCGCTAAAAAATACATATGATAAATAGGTTTAACCTTAGTTTAAATATAGTGATACTTAAAACACACAAACACAATTCATGTTTTCCCTGTTAGGAACCAGTTGACTTACTTCTGTGGTTAAATAATAAGGCACTTTATACCAGGTTGTTACAAGGACCCAACTAGCATCGAAGTTCAGCCCTGGGAAGTACTCATTAATGTCTTGTGTAGCTTGTTGGAGAACACTGCCATTGGTGTACTGGTTGTAGTAAATATGACCATATCCCCAGTAGTAGTCGTTTGTCCAGAATGGAGCAATGATGTCCCCGGATCCATACGATGGAATCCTTGATGGAGAGTATTGATACCACTGACTGTCAAAGGTCAGGTATCCATAGTGATTCACCTAAAAAACAAATGAAACAGTTCTTACTAACAAAAACATAGTAGGCATCAACTGCAGTCACTGAAAAACACAGTTTAAGAAACTGACTCCAAATATTTCCAAATCCAAAGCAGAATATTGCATTCTCTAAGAAAAAATAACAACATTTCTAGAAAAACCCTTTAGAAGATTTAGATTTTATTTAGTTTCAGTGTTGTTTACATACATGTATCTCATTATGCGAATCCCCAAAGTAAACAAAAGATTGTTCCAGGTGGATTTGAGTAGAACTTCCATAATAAAACTGTGCAGTTACTGTTCCAGTAACTGGGTAGAGGGGTCCTGAAAAGAACGACAAATGTCACATTAAAAATTTTTTTATAAGCATTAATTTTGCCATTAATGGTAAATGCCATGTTGACAAATGGTATACATAATTCTGGATCAATACATTTCACCATTAATATCTATGCTTTCCTATAGATTCAAAAAACATATTTTTTCACTTGCCCCTCACTTTCTTCAGCACACCTTTTTTAAGCCAGATCTCTTCTGTTCTGCATTATATAAACACTGTGGGCCCTATCGTACACCTGGTACAAATGCGGTGCACCAGTGGCACAGGTGTCATTGCTATCGTACATCCGGCGCAACTTTTATTTTTGCCACAAGTGTATGATAGCAAACCCACTTGCGCCAGGTCTGTGTGCTGAGGGGCAGGAGGTCTGAGAATGAAGGCGGAATGGAGGCTTGTCCAGGCACATATGCCAGGAGTTTAGACCAGCCAAAACCTGGTCTAAAGAGAGGGGCAGACGTAAAAACAGCCTGTACCGTCAGATACGGCACAGTTGGCTAACGTGCTCACACACTTCTCCACAATCACACACACACCTTTCTTTTCTCTTTTTGCCTCTCAGCAGTGTAAAATATTTAAGTGTGCTTTGGACATATTTAGTGAAGTTAGTAAAGTGGCTAAGATGCACACACCCCTTTCAGATTGCCAAATTAGTCTCAATGGATGGGACAGGATCACAGCTGTCAGATTGTCTTTAACAGATCGGTCTCTGACAGCGGGAGCAACCTCCGTATTCGTGTCAGCGTACTTATTTGATCAGAAAAACAAGGATTAAATAATAATTATCTATAACATGAACCCTGAACCCTGAACCCTGAGCCAAGAGTTCTGTCTCCTCACCGCTGACTCGCCTTTCTTCATTTAAATTCAACATCAACAAGTGGCTGAAAGAAAAACAGTCCGTCAACCATTAATTACCACGTGTATTCTATTCATAAAATTAATTACATTTTTAGGTGTTGCCTGTGTGCCCACGTGCATGCATGCGTGTGTGCCTATGTATGTGCGCATTTGCCTGTGCAGGCGACAATATAATGTAGAAATAGATGTGACAAAATATGGAAATGTTTGCTTTCAAAAGGATTTGACTTAAGGGGGGAATTAGCTGAGAGCTGTCTGACACATTACATTCATTGAGTGTTGTCCCTGTCCAGCTGAATAAACGAATGAATGAATGAATAAATAAATAAATCCTCGTAGTTCAGCCATTTACGTTTGCGCAGAGTGTACGATACCAATATGCCTGCGCCACTGGCGCACGGTGGAACCAGTCTTTAAAGGGAATTAGAGCAGATACTCCAATTGGTTCATGCATTTTTGACCAGAAAAACATCCATGAAACACCTATGAATTGATGAGATGATTCTACACAGCTGATTGGACTGCAGGCTGTGTGCCAGTGGCACACTGGGCGGGGCAGAGCAGGATTCCTCTGCTGCTCCTGGAACAAGGTGGCAAAGGTTTACCTGAAAACTCCCCTGAATAAATTAAAACTTTCCCTGCCCAATGCGCCACTGGCACATGGAAAGTGTACGATAGGGCCCTGTGTATCTCTGAAAACAACTTTGTGTTATCCACCTTGCTCTAAAACTTGTGGAAAACAGAACAATAGATAGCTGGAGTGTTAGCCAGATCCTGTAAGTCCACCCGACTAAACTGCTTCTGAAAAAAACTAATGTGTTGAAATACTTTTACAACTTGCTCAACTGGGCAAGTTAGATTGGCTTCATGAACCAATTTCACTGCCAAGGCAATTAGGAAATCTCTGGTGACAAGCCCTGCAATATATACAAAAAGATGTCGTTTGTGGGATTTGACGCTTTTGTAAAAGAGGTCCCTTGAGAAATAAATCATACTTGCTTTTACATTCACCATCATACTCTCACACATACACCACTATACTCTCTTACATCCACTATCAAACTCTCTTATATTTACTATCAAACTCTCTTTCTGTAGGAGCCATGAATAAATTTAGAGGTATTTCGTAGGTGTATGATGGTTTAAATGTAAATATTGGTGTCTGTTATTGTTTATGATATTATTTAGGCTTTTTTGAGATCACATTGATGGGAGAAGTAGGTCATATGGATACAGTATGGGCGGGTATGTTATGTTAATAAAAGCAGCTGCTCACCTGTGTGTCTGAGAGAGAGAGGGTGAGCGGGTCGCTGTGTTTTTTTGTGGACCACTATTTTCTTTGATCGCTGTGTTCACTTTGATCATGAGTTTATGCACGGTATCATGAGTTGATTATTCTTTTTCGTTAATAAAAAGTAAAACTTATTTCTCTCATTTTTTTGTGTTTTTTTTCGTTAAGCGCGTCAAACAAAGGAATGGCCCGGCCTCAGCCTCTCAGCGACTCTTTGTTTGGTGAAGTCGCTAAGCTCACACACGAACAACTATTCTCATTCACATATTCTATTATTCTGTCCTACATTCTATGTCATGTTGTCTCTTAAACACAATTAGGGTTAGGGTTATTCACATGCACCATTACTGGCTCTTATACGATATTAATGAGTATGATAAGGAATGTAAGAGAGTATAGTAGTGTTTGTATAAGACTGTGGTGGTGTATGTGTGTGAGTATGATAGTAAATATAAGGGAGTTTGATAGTGAATGTAAGAGAGTATTGTAGTGTTGATGTAAGAATATAGTGGTGTGTGTGAGATTATGATGTTACATGTAAAAGCAAGTATGATTTATTTCTCAAGGGGCTTCTCATACTTTTGAAACACATTATATTTCACAGTACAAACAACATGGCTGCATTCCACTTAGCTGGCCCAACTGTGATGTCTCACTGGGACACTCGATGGACCCCTGTGCATTTTGGAGTTTTTTACACCTTCACTTTTTTTTTAATTAGAGGTCAGAAATTAAAGCAAAGAAATGACGGAGACTGTGACAGGTGTGCAAGGCTCACCTGCCACAAAGCTATTCTAAACACTTAGTAAATCTTGTGAAACTGTCACACTTTACTTAGGTTTAGACAACAAAAGAACGTATTCAAGTGTGAAGTAAGAACCAAAACATAACACTGGGTTAGGTCAGGAAAAAAATCTACAGATGACTGGTTAGTTACAGGAAAAGTTGTTGGCTTTATACTTAAGTTTCACTTTTGGTTTTGCATGGGTCTCAAACTTTGGACCCCTCTGTAACAGTTGTGTGTGACTACCACACCTCGACCTCCACCTTACTTTGGGCTTAAAGGCTCTTTCTACTACCTGGGTAAAAGCAGTTGCTATGAGCGTAATATTGACACAGATGTGTTTACATTTAGGTGTTAAATGCCTGTAATTCTTCAAACAGACAAGGAATATAGCCTTTCACATCTGCAGAAAGCCTGACAAAGATTCAGTATTTGACGTGCTGGGAATGAGACTGGGTTGCAATCTACTGGTGCAAGAGAATAATGCCCCTTTTTTATTCATTCAAACAAATAAAAAAGTTTTTTTTTTAATTTTTTAAATTTAGAATCTATTCTTAATTTTATCTTATCCCCAATGATTAAAAGCAAATTATATCCAATGATGGGATTTCAAAGATTTACAAACTTAATATATGGGCTACAATATAGTGCAGAATTTAAAATTAATATTTTATATTTAAGTGATATTTTAAATGAAACCAGACAGAAATATTGAACTCAGAGGTTCAATTACAAATGCATTTGCTACTTCAGCACCACAAAACACAGATGTATAATTTCAGAGCAATAGGAGACAGCTGATATTTCAGAGTAAAGGTCAGGGCCATGGATTCTAACTTGCACATATCCTTCAAGACATATGAAGGATCAATGATAAAGGTGTACATGACAAAATTTTTCAACTCACAAACATTCTCCCTGTCCCTGCACTCTCTCTGACACTCTCTGACACTACAGGATGACTACTATCCCGTTCTGGCCTTACCATCATAAGTTAGTTCTCTTGATCCATTGTAAACCTGGAAAGCCCAACGACCAGGTACATTGACATTGCTGCCCAGGCGGAAAGTTGAGTTAGTGCCTGTTGCATTTTTAGAGAATGATCCAGGGAGAGAGAAATGTTGAGGGGAGCTGATGGTGTCATATCCTGCCTGAAATGCATTTGACATAGAAACATCTTTTTTTATCTTGTTTATATCTGAACAATTACATCAATTGAGAGATGGAAACTTGAAAAATATAGTTTTAGAATGCTGCATAAAATTTTTAAGGCTCCCACCTGTACATTGTCACTTGTTGAGGCTAACTTCCCATAGTTCATCAGCACAAATGAGTACTCGCCATCAGAGATCAAGACTACTTGGAATGTGCTTCGCTAAAGGACAAAGAAAAAGGACCTTGGCTTTCTGGGAAGTAAATACTCTAATAGCTAAAACAAACATAAGCACCCTATGTATTTTCTCCTTAACAACAAGATGACTTACTCCATCAGTGTTCCAAAAGGCCACTTTATACCAAGTTGCTACAAAGACCCAGCTGGCACTGAAGTTCAGCCCAGGGAAGTACTCATTGATGTCTTGTGAAGCCTGTTGGAGAACACTGCCATTGGTGTACTGGTTGTAGGAAATATGACCAGTCCCCCAGGAGTACAAATGTGTCCAGAATGGTGCAATGATGTCTCTGGGTCCATACATAGGAAACCTTGATGGATAGTAACTATACCAATCGCTGCCAAAGGTCAGGTATCCATAGTGGTTTACCTGGAAACAAATGAAACAGTTCTTACTCACAGAGACACAGGAAGCACCAACAGCACTCACTGACAAACACAAGTAATGAAATATCAATATTTCTTTTGAAACAACATTTTATATACATAGTTCATGTAGATGTCTTTATGTTAAACAAGCGCAACTTACTACAATAATTATAAATCTGAAATAGGCAGTTGTTTTCCTTCACATAACAAAACATAATTTTGATAGAGATTTGGGAGACTTGGATTTTTTACTTTGCTTAGTTATTTTTACATACATGAATCTGTTTGTATGACTCTCCAAAGTAAACAAAAGGCTGTGACAGGTTGGCAGCTTCATAACTCTCATAGTAGAATTGAGAGATTGTTGTTCCAGTTACATCGTAGAGGGGCTCTAGAAAGAAAGATATAAGTCACTTAAACAAATTGTACAACCATTTTTATTGTACTTATTGCTTTTTTTTAACTGACGTACTGAAAAATGGTGCCAACAATTATACACTGCAACATTTTACTATTATTATCTACATCTCATAATATAAAGATTCAAAAAATATTTTTTCAAGGTCAGGGCCATGGATTCTAACTTGCATAGACCTAAGTAAGACATATTAAGGATCAATCATAAAGGCATACAAGACTAATTTGTTCAATAATTAATCAACTTCGCTGTCCCCACACTCTCCCTCTTAATTCTTTCGGAAGACCACTATCCCGTCCTGGCCTTACCATCATAAGTCAGTTCTCTTGATCCATTGTAAACCTGGAAAGCCCAACGACCAGGTACATTGACATTGCTGCCCAGGCGGAAAGTTGAGTTAGTGCCTGTTGCATTTTTAGAGAATGATCCAGGGAGAGAGAAATGCTGAGGAGAGCCGACGGTGTCATATCCTGCCTGAAATGCAAGACGCATTAATACAATTAATTTTAAGGTATTCATATTTCAACATTCTAATTGACACACTTGGATTTTAGTTTGTGTCCATACTCTAAAAAACATGTTTTAGAGCACTGCATATAATTTTTAAGGCTCCCACCTGTACATTGTCACTTGTTGAGGCTAACTTCCCATAGTTCATCAGCACAAATGAGTACTCGCCACCAGAGATCAAGACTACTTGGAATGTGCTTCTCTTAAAAAAATACACATGATAAATAGGTTTCACTTTTGAGTAAAAATGTTGATACTTAAAACACATACACACATTGCATGTTTTCTGTGTTAGGAACCAGCTGACTTACTTCTGTGGTTGAATAATAAGGCACTTTATACCAGGTTGTTACAAGGACCCAACTGGCACTAAAGTTCAGCCCTGGGAAGTACTCATTGATGTCTTGTGTAGCTTGTTGGAGAACACTACCATTGATGTACTGATTGTAGTAAATATGGCCATATCCCCAGTAGTAGTCGTATGTCCAGAATGGTGCGATGATGTCCCTGGGTCCATACAATGGAAACCTTGATGAATAATAATAATAATAATCATACCATTGCCTCCCAAAGGTCAGGTATCCAAGGTGGTTCACCTGCAAATAAATTATTCATTTCTTACTCATAGAGAAAAAGTAGGCATCAACTACAGTCACTGAAATGACAGGTTATGAGACAGCAGTTCATTTGTTGCAACAGCATTTCAAAATCATGATACATTCTAGATTAATCATTATATTAAATACAACTGATTCAAAAATTTTCATATCTTAAACAAGAATTTGTGTTCCTTCACAACAAACGGCCACAAAACAAAACAAAACAAAACATCCTCATAAGATTTAGATTTTGTATTTGGCTTAAATTGTGTTTACATACATGAATCTCATCATGGGACTCTCCAAAGTAAACAAAAGGTTGTTGCAGGTGGATTTGAGTAGAACTTTCATAATAAGACTTAGAGGTTACTCTTCCAGTAATTGGGTAGAGGGGTCCTAGAAAGAACAGAGAAATGTCACATTAAAAAAAATGGAAAGACTGTCCATTTCACCTGTTTTGGCAAATTCCTTATGACAAATGGTGCACAAATGTTTTGTTAATTACATCTATTAATTAATATCAGAATCAAAACTGGTAACACTCTGCAATTCTAGATCATCTTTCCTAACCATTAATAACAATGTCTCATCTTAAACAGATTGAAGTAATTGTTTAACTTGCCAAGGAGCCTGACAAAGAGGCAGTATTTGCCGTGCTGGTGATGAAACTGGGTTGTGGTCTACTGGTGTAAGAGAATAAAATTTATGACCAATTTACATTAATTTAAACAAAACTACATTCTATTAAAATTTTTCCAATCCATTTCCAATTGAATTTTGATCCCACTAATTAAAAGCAAATTACGATATTTTAAAGATTAACAAACTTAATATGTTGGCCACAGTATAGCAGAGAATTAGTGTTTAAAATTTTAACTTAAGGAGATATTTTAAATACAATAAAATAATGGGAGGCTCAGTTGATAATTTGCTGCTGCAGCTCCACTAAACATAGATGTATGATTTAACATCACAAGGTGGCTGCTGATATTTCAGAGGAAAGGTTAGGGTCATGGATTCTAACTTACATAAATTTGACATATAAAAAATTAATCATAGAGGCATAAAGAAGTATTTTGTGCAACAAATAATCAACCTCATTGCCCCTGATCCCTCTCTGACACTACAGGATGACCACCATCTGTTTCTGGCCTTACCATCATAAGTCAGTTCCCTCGATCCGTTGTATACTTGGAAAGCCCAACGACCAGGTACATTGACATTGCTGCCCAGGCGGAAAGTTGAGTTAGTGCCTGTTGCATTTTCAGAGAATGATCCAGGGAGAGAGAAATGTTGAGGGGAGCTGACGGTGTCATATCCTGCCTGAAATGCATTTGACATAGAAAACATCTATTTTTATGTTGTTTATATCTGAACAATTCAATCAGTTGAGAGATGGAAACTTGAAAAAATATAGTTTGAGAATGCTGCATAAAATTTTAAGGGCTCTTACCTGTACATTGTGACTTGTTGAGTCTATCTTCCCATAGTTCATCAGCACAAATGAGTACTGGCCATCAGAGATCAAGACTACTTGGAATGTGCTTTGCTAAAGGACAAAGAAAAAGGACCTTGGCTTTCTAGGAAGTAAATATTGTAATAGCTAAAACAAACATGAGCACCATATGTATTTTCTCCTTAACAACAAGATGACTTACTCCATCAGTGTACCAGTAGGCCACTTTATACCAAGTTGTTACGAGGACCCAACTGGCACTGAAGTTCAGCCCAGGGAAGTACTCATTGATGTCTTGTGTAGCTTGTTGGAGAACACTGCCATTGGTGTACTGGTTGTAGTAAATGTGACCAGTCCCCCAGTAGTACAAATGTGTCCAGAATGGTGCAATGATGTCTCTGGGTCCATACATAGGAAACCTTGATGGATAGTAACTATACCACCCAGAGTTAAAGGTCAGGTATCCATTGCGGTTTACCTATAAACAAATACACCAGTTCCTTTTCACAAAGACAAAGTAGGCATCAACTACAGTCACTGACACAAGTAAACACAAGTAATGAAACATCAATGTTTTTTGTTGTTTTAATATTTTTATATCCACATTTGCCATAGATGTCATTATATATTGACTACAATTAACGCCAGTATTTATGTATCTGAAACAAATATTTGTTCTCCTTCAGAATATTTTTAAAAAAAAAAGACAATCATAAACACTTAGATTTTGCAAAATAAAATGTTTCTCTTGAATTACGTTTACGTACATGAATCTGATTATATGACTCTCCGAAGTAAACAAAAGGTTGTTGTAGGTTGATTTGAGTAGAACTTCCATAATAAGACAGAGAGGTTTCTGTTCCAGTAATTGGGTAGAGGGGTCCTTAAAAAAAAACAATACATGTCACATTAAAAAAACAAAAAAAACTGAATCACCATTCATATTACCATTACTGGAAAATATCATATCGACTAATGGTGCTCACAATTCTAGATTATCACATTTAAACATTAATATCTATGTCTTATCTTATACAAGGTTTCAAAGTAATGTTTTCTTTTTTTGTTACTTCTCCAATCAGGCAAGCAAGTGAAACATCTACATGGAAAAAGTTAAACTTTACTTGTGCATATTTTTTTAAAATTCATTACTAGTCATCAAAAATAAAAAAAGCTCTAAATGTTATGTTTATTCTTCCTTTAAGAATGAGAATTATGAGAAGTTTGGCAAGAAGCTAAACTACCAGCTGTCAACAACACTCTTAGCTACCATGTCTGTGAAAAAAAACTCTATTACACATACTTGCTCTTAAACATGATGCTAACTGAACAATAGATAGCTGGAGTTTTATTGTGTTTTTATGAAATCTTTCC
>JAPZDZ010042695.1:0-10475 GCA_029783805.1 Acanthurus tennentii
CACGCTGTACCTCGTCTTAAAGGGGAATGAACATAGCCTACCAGCACACGCAGTCAAAACAGACAAAAAAGACTTTTTTTTTCTTTTTTATTAAATTACCGAATTTACCGATATGGTCAAAATGACGTCAGTTATCGTAGTAAATTTCGGTAACGGTAAATTTTCGGTTTATCGCCCAGGCCTATGTCAGATGTATCAGACTGTGGTTATACAAGACTGCTTCCAGTTTGATTATGTATCAGGGCAGAGCAGCTAAAGAGAGTAAAACAAAGTTTTCTTGAATTGAGAACAGAAGAACAGGAGAGCAGGATGATGATTAAGATGTATTTTATGTTAAATATCCACTGCAGAAATGTTTTGTCAGTGGTATTACCCTTTAGAGTTAAATGAAGTACATATACTCCTAACTCTTGTAGTAACTGTGTTGACCAAAACAGCAACAGCATTGAACATTTCTAAAATTTTTAGAATTAGCTATGTCTTTGTTGTTTTCTCTTGAATTATGACCCTTGTGAAAAGCAAAGGTATAATCAGCATTGTATTGTATTAGCCCTGATACACAGTGTAAAAAGCTCTTACACACCTTTGTTTGACAAAGTTTTTCCCAGACGATGCCGATGCCGACAAAAAGTCGATGCCGACAAAAAGTCTATGCCATTTACTGAATGTTTGAAAGTGTGGTAACATGTTAAAAATCTAAAGTTAAGATTCAGACATATGATCCACAGGTTTTCATGTGAGTGAAATGATAAATTTTTAGCTCTGTATAAGCAACACACACACACGCACAAGCACTCCGGACATTTTCCCACATTAGAGTAAGAAATGGCACCAAGCATCATCAGGGAGTGGTGTAATGTGAAGACTGTGTTACAGCCACTGCCTTGTGAAGTGAACTTAAATGTGGAATATGCTTTTCGTCAAACAGCACTTAGGGGTCATATTGATCGGACAGTGAAAAGCAAGTAAGAAAAGATTAGTGTCAGAGCCTGAAGAGGAGGAGAGAGAAAAGAAACAAGAGGGGAAGAGAGGGCCTCTCACCGGATGCAGAGCAACAAGCCAAGCTGTGTTAGAAATGAATGTCATCTCTCTTGTGCTGTAGGTCTGGGTGTCCTATTTCTGTCCTGGTTATATCTTTTCAGACTGCATTTATTCATCACATCTGGCACCTTAACATCATCTCCACCCTATCTATTAAAATGCACTCCACCAAAAATAATCCAGAATCAATAACTGAGAGTGATACAGAGGTTTCTGTGTCAATATCACAGGCTCATAGCAACTGCTCTACAGTCTGTAGGAGAAAGAGTGACAAGGTCTCAAGATGGGATACTCCAATATATGTATATTTCAACCATGTACAGATCTTATTCTAAACCTAGCCATTTTACAGTGTAAGCCATGTATTTAAATGGCTTTTGCCACAGGAGGGCTTTGTGTGTCTGGGACAGATACTTAATCAAATCTTGTGCCTCTGTATCAAATGCCAAAAGCTGTGACAAAAGCAGCAATATTTGATGAGCTAGGATGAGAAACTGTTGGACTCCCAAGCAGTACCAACACTGTGGTGAAGTCTGCAAGGATCTCTGTCAACAAGCTTTGGATGACACAAACTTCACATCATGGATCATTTACCAGTAATAGGAGTTTGGTTGTACAACTATGATCCAAATACCAAACAGCAGTCTTTACAGTGCTAACTTAGTAAGAGCATATTTCCAAGATATTTGACTGTGCTTAAGTACAGCAGGTTTCACAACAGGTTGGCAGAGGCTAGAAATAGGCATTATGGCAGGGTGCACGATTTCTCCAATAGCATTCACAATGGCATTGGAGGTAATTGTTAGAGCTTCCAAATGGGTTGTAGGTGGAGAGAGACGGCAGGATGGGATGCGTCTTACACCAATTAGGGCCTACATGGATGATATGGCATTGGTAACTACAACGGTGCCATGTATGAAGAGAGTACTTGAGGGACTTAATAAAATTTAAAGTGTGCTAGTATGAAAATCAAGCCTAGTAAGTCTAGAAGTATCTCAATAAGTAGATGGAATTTAAGTTATAGAAAGTTTGTAATAGATGAAGAGAAGATTCCAATAACTAGGGAAAAATCAGTAAAGAGTTTGGGTAGGTGGTACAAGGCGGACTTGAATGATGGGGAACAGGTAGTGCAGTTTCAGAAGGATGTTGCTGAGGGACTGGATAGAATAGATAAATCAGGGCTTTCAGGAAAGTTGAAGATTAGGACAGAGCTCCTGTTATCTGGGAGTAAAGATGTGGTAATTAGTAAGATGGTTCCACACCCAACCAAGGGGAGGAAATGGAATCCAAGAATGGCAATTCAGGAGGCAGAGCAACTCTTAGGCATACAGAGATTGTGGATAGTAGGCCGGGAAGGCTTGGGGCTTGGCCCAGGCAAACCGGTGTGGAGTAGAGCAGGTCCCAAAGAGAAGAGAGAGCTAGTTGTGGAGGGGTTCATCGACAGGAGGAAATATTAAGGGGTACAAATGCAGTGGCTCAGGCTAAGCAGGGACAATGGTTGAACTTGGAAAGTGTAGAGAAGAAAAAGCTTAATTGGAAAGATCTGTGTAGTATGGAGAAAAGTAGTATTAGATTTTTGATGGGGGCAACATATGATGTATTGCCAACTCCCCAGAACCTAAAACTTTGGGTATATGGAGACCCGCTATGCTCGCTATGTTCAGGTACTGCAACTCCAAGGCATATCTTCTCAGGCTGTAAGGTTGGTCTGTCACAAGGCCAATATACGTGGTGACATAATCAAGTATTAAGAAGTTTAGCTGCAGGCATTAAAGACATACGAAGGCAGGCAAATTTAGGAGGGTCTAAGACAAAGAGGGGTTTTGTTTGCTAGTTTGTTCAAGAGGGGGAGAAAGTTAATAAGACAATAAGGAAGCAAGGCAGCTTAGAGGATGCTTGTGATTGGGAGATGCAGGTAGATTTAGGAGGAAAGCTTGTTGTTCCCCAGGAAATAGCCTGTACAAATCTAAGGCCTGATATAGTCTTGTGGTCTAGGAGTAGAATGAGAGTCTGTTTCATAGAGCTGACTGTTCCTTGGGAGGATTTAGTGGTAGAAGCATGAAAAAGGAAAAGGCTTAGGTATGTAGAGGTGGAGGCAGAGCAGTGAGGATGGAGAGTTAGGATTTGTCCAGTGGAAGTTGGGTGTAGAGGACTTATAGTAAGGTCTGTTGTCTCTTTGTCGAGGGAGTTATGAGGAAGGGGACAGAGTGTGAGGAAAATAATGAAGAAAATGTAGGGTGAGGCAGTAAGATCCAGTCAGTGGATTTGGTTCAGGAGAAGGGGGAGCACTTAGGCTAGACAGACTTTTGGGAGAAACTAAGAAGAAATCCAGGAAGAGGAAGCATTTTTTTTGGGGGGGGGGGGGCTGTGTGAGCCTCCTTGAGACCATGCAGCTATTCCAGGTGAGTTGGCCTGTATTGTCTTTAATTGGCTGGTATTGAATCTGCCAGTGTAGTTGATGATAGTGCTGTTTGTGGTTGTGGTAGCATAGAACAAGTAAAAAAGATAATTGTCTTGGTGTGAGGAGCGGTGATAGCTGGCATTATGGGAGTGACTCTGGGATGCCAGTGATCACTGTCTAGCCTCCTGGAGGTGTTGTGGGACCAACTAGACGAAACACCGGTGAAAGGAGGTTCCCACCTGATGACCCTGAAGACATGTTAGTTATCACTTCTCACTGGTCTATATAGTTAAGTTAGTAGTTATCTTAGGGCTTAGGAGGTTCTTCATTGGGCGCTGAACCAGTATTAGAATTTTTGTGTTTAATTAAAAACTACTTAGAGTCTTTATCTGTCAGTGACCGATCTGTTAAAAACAATCTGACAGCTGTTATCCCATCCTGTCCATTGGGATTAATATGGCATTATGATTACAATAATTCCTAATTTGTTATTAACTTCTATACGCACACTGTTTACTTCAAAATTTATACTTTGTGATCAAAAATATTTTCAAGTACACTTAACTAACTTTACCAAATATGTCCAAAGCACACTTAAATATTTTACATTGCTGAGTGGCAAAAACAGAGAAGAAAAGTGAGTGTGATTGTGGAGGTGTGTGAGCAGGCTGGCCAGCTGTGCCGTATCTTATGGTACAGACTGTTTTACATTAGCGCCTTGCATTTAGACCAGGTTCTGGCTGATCTAAGGGCAAGGCGCACTTGACTCCAGTACACTGGGTTTAAGATAGCAAATGCGCCCAGGTGTACGATAGGGCCCCAAATTTAAATCAGGAATGTTTTTGGCTTTTGTTCATGTAACGTGCTAATGCTATGACCAAAGGTCAAGAGGAGGTGAAAGTGATACATTGTCATGGTCTTCCCTATTGACTTCACTTCTCTGGCCAAAACCTTTGATAAGCATAGCCTGGCACAAGGTCATGACCATTTGGCAAGTACTGTGAAAAATGCATGTAAAATACCCCGACATCACTTCGCAGCCCACCACAGTACTGCTAGTATTATTTAATGTTAAGTCAGAATAATATATATATATTTTTTTTGCATTAGTGTATAGTCAGAATGATTTTTAGGAATCTTATTTGAATAAATCTCATTTTTGTTTACTTGTTATTTGATCATAAGTTTTCATGTTTCCTTAAGTTAGAACATTCTTTATTTTAGCTTTGCTTTGAAACACTTGGAAAGTAACAGCTAAATCAATTATTTTTTAAAATTTAAATGTGTACAATTTTACAGTAGTTCTAGTTGCCTCCTGAGAATAGCATTGTTTCGGTCACTTACTGATTTTTCACATGTAGAGCTGCAATGTAGCCCCTATGATACAGTTCTGTGACTGGAATTTTAGCTGTTGCAATTGCCTGTGTACTAGGTGACTGAACACCAGAATTTTATATCTCATCAAACACAAATGCCTTAATTTCACTTGTAGCATAGTGTTATTTCTTCTTTTTAGTTCCAATTTTTAAGGAGTTTAAATCTAGTTTCCTCCACAGAATAGAGGTATGCCTCTGATTTTTGAACAGCTTCATGTTTGCATGTAACACTCCTGCTAGCACCCAAAGGTGCTTGATGTCATGCATATTCAGTCTGTGTAGGTCTAAAGGCTTTTTCATATTATTATTATCATTATTTTTCATATTGTATATTAATGTCTGCTCTGCAAGCAGGAGAGATTTCTTTTTTTATAACTTGAGTCCCTCGGGCTCCTGCTGTTAACTCTGTCTCACCTCCCACTGCCTCACACCACAATAGAGAGAAAGGGGAAATATCCCGAAAGAATGCTTCACTCTGAGTGGAACTGTGGCAGCTGCTACTTAAAATCTTCTCCTTCTTGGGAATGTACAGGCTGGACCTCAACCAAGAGCACTAAACCATAAAAGATTTTTTGAAATAGATAATGATAGAATTATTAGTAGGTTCTATGAAGTATAGCTGTGTGCAGTGTCCTTTTGTGATAGGACACAGTTTCTGGAGAGGCTCAGCCATATTTAAACATTCTTTCTCTTTCACACTCTCACTTGTTCATTTAATTTAATTGAGTTTAGTTAGGTTTATTGAATATTTTGACATTGGGAATGATATAAATATATTAACTTCAAACAGAGAGATGCTTTGTACCATATTTAGCTACCAGCTAATTACCATATGAGCAGGTGAAGGAATACAACAAAAAAACCCCCAGCAAAACCCAGTGTTTTCACTACAAGTGGCCCATGGGCCAACAACCTAATGATACTCCTACAGGAATACGCAGACACAGAATCACATACAAATTCACACTCCATATGAACTAGCACAAAACATAAAATAAGATCAAAACATTACACACATATGTACAATGTTATTATAACAAATTGTCAAATGTAAAATTTATGCTCACAGGTCTGCTAATTTGGAATCTATTTCTTACCCCAACAGAAGAAGAAATTGAAACGTGCAAGTTTTAGATTGACAGAGAGATTACTTCATTCTTAAAAGATTTTAAATCAACAGCAGATTGCGCAAAGATGAAGCCTCATTCTGGGGCTTTACAATCTCCCCTGAGACTCTCTACTCATTTGCATTGAGTGACCCTGACCAAAGCTCCTCAATGGTCAAGGAAAACTATGACATTTGAATACAGGATTAAGATGTCAAAAGTTAAACTTTTGGAAGTCATAAGTATAATATCAATAACAAAACTTTTGCGATTTTCTGTCCAGGGCTTTCAGGGCTTGTTTGTGAAATAACTCGCAAATAGGTTTTAGGACCGTTCTGCTTGTTGTAGACCAACATAATATGCAACAATTAAGATGAGACAAGCTCTTTATCGTTCTTGTTTAGTTTGTAAAAATTTTAGAGGCTTCAACTGTGTACAAGTTTCTAGTAAGTCTAAATTAGCAATGTTATGTTTAAACACATGGCAAATATTTAAAATTTTTCTTTTGATCATGAAAGTGGAATCTAGAGTAATATGTTTTATCCTTTGCACCAACCACATAAATATTAAAAAACCCCTTTGTTTTTGTTTGTTACAGAGAATACACTGTCACTGTTTTTAAATATTAGGACCTAGACATAAGCTACTTTGCAAATTTTTCGGTTTTAATTACAGTGCGATAGAAACATGTTTCATGTATAATATACGGTGTCATCTGTATACATTAGGGTCTTCACAGAACTACACACACAGACAGAAGGTTTTTAATATGTGCAGTTAACAGAATTACAAGTTGTTCAACAGTTCTCTTTTCAAAAACTTATACTTAATACTGTTCCATAACATTTTTGTGTTGTGTTGATTATTCAGACCATTCAATGCCAAGTGGTCAGTTTCTCGGCCTGATTTTAAAGATATGATTAATGCTCCATGTCTTTTTTAAAATTTTCTTCATAAAGTTTCATTGAATCAAGACAGAGTTTATTTTCCACAATGCTTTTAAGGCTTTGTTTTATTTAATTTAGACAGATGTTGCCCAAATTGGAGTTATTAAGTGTCACTGGCATACTTCTTTTTTTTCCATTTAATGTACTTTCACATTTAAGTTTCCTTATTTAATTCAAAAAATGCTCCAAGTCTTTCTTTAGGATAAAGTAGTTCTATTTATTTCCTTATATTTAATTTTGATTTCAATATTACCTTGAAAGCTGTATGTGACTGAAGCAAGATAATGATCCAGTATGCCTTTGATTCCATTGTTTGATACATGATTAACTTTGACTCTGAAATTATATTCATCAAAGTCTTTGAGAGTCTTGACATTTTTGTTGTTATCCTTGAACTTCTTTTACTGTTGATATTTTCTAACCAGTTTAAGTTGAAGTTACCCGTTAGAGCACTTCTTGCGGTGACAATTTCTAAACATTAAAGAATTAGACATTTTAGCAAAAACCATAATTTTAGATGACAGTGGATACGTTACAATTACACTTACAAGGACATTTCAGGGGATAGAGAATTACTAACTAAACTGCATTCCAAAGTACCATTTGGCAAATAAGTTTCCCTACACTTAAAACCTTTTTTAGCAACTCCACCACTCTTGTCATGTTAATGATATCGTCTGTACACATTATAACCTGGTTTAAACGGTAAATGGACTGTACTTATATTGCACTTTTTTACTACCCAAAACACTTTACTACACAAGATTGCATTCACCTTCTTGTGGCGGAGAATGCACCTGGGCAGAGGGGGCAGTGGCCCCAGGCCCAACCACTACTTTCCTGAGTTACAAGGATGCCCCCTCACCCTAACCCTCTTGAATGGGCCCCTCTAATGATCTGAGCTCAATATGCTTTACTCAAATTGTGGTGACAGTGACATACAGTTCTCACCCTTCTGGCAGCTCTTGACAGAACAGCTAACATTAGCCATTAAAATGGGGGACAAAATGTTAAAAATTGGGCCCACAGAGGCATAAGTGCGGACTACAGCGTCTGTTATTTCATTCCAGGCCACAGAGCCTGTTGGTTGGCAGAGTGCAAACCGCTGTGTCTGGTTGCCTGCCTAGATACTGTTAACAACAGCCTTGCACATCTAGAGTTTGTTGTCATGTGTGGAATTATTTGTGGTTTGACTGTGCATGGCTATAGTTGTGGCTGTGTGGACTTAGGAATGTGCTGCTTATCTGCAGGTCACAGTTTTTAAGATAATAGTCCTCAACATTCGTAATGTTACTGTCAGCTGGTGAAGGCCTATTGCTGTGTTGTAGGGCTCCTTGATTCATTTCCATCCCGTGTAAGACATGGCATGGAGATAATGTGCACCTTGTCCATATGTGTTCAGCACCTTCACCAATAGGCAGTGGCACAGATAGTCTGCTGGCACAGATA
This sequence comes from Acanthurus tennentii, assembly GCA_029783805.1. Classification (NCBI taxonomy): domain Eukaryota; kingdom Metazoa; phylum Chordata; class Actinopteri; order Acanthuriformes; family Acanthuridae; genus Acanthurus; species Acanthurus tennentii. The sequence goes on from JAPZDZ010042695.1 coordinate 8,321, forward strand.
GTCTATTTTGGTCTCTGTTCATCAATCAATGCATGCAGATCACTGCACGTTGTCTTTGGTGCTGATGAGGTTTGATTTGAATGTGACAGGCAACCTGTGTTTTTTTTTCTTCTTCTTCAGAGCAAGTTTGTCTGACAACATGGAGCCACTTTAGCTATGTGCTTTCATATACACGTTCTGCTTGGCTCAGTACATGACAGTTTGTGTTTATAGATAGGATATACAGAAAATTTTACAGTTGTAACTTAAAATGATTTAATGTCCCAGCAAGAATGCTCTGTCTTATCTGTGCTGAGAGTCCAGCTCCATGACCCCCTCACGCATTAATGTTAGGTGGCTACTCTACAAAGTGCCAACTTGCTCATCAGAAACTGACCTTTCATTTAGTCATTGATCGCTCTACCTCCTGAGCTATATAGAGTTTATAGAACTACATAGAGCTATATATAGGGTCAACTGCAGAGCTACCAAGTGCAAGTGAAGTCTTTCTTCACAGGAGAGATGGATAAAGGTGTCAACAGGTGTGTCTTTGACGCTCCTCTTATGAGCTGGTATTCTCAAGGTCCAAAGGGGTGTGGAACTCAAGGTGGATAGACCCGCAGAGCATGAGCATTGTGAAGAGGAAAATAGCAAACCGCTGGCCTCCAGAGGAGAAAGCTCCATTCACATCAGCCAGGACAGCATTTGGCTGAGGCTTGCTCAATTCTAATATGGTGGCATATAAGGAATTGTGGTTCCATGTACTGAAGAGAGGCTGTAGAGCAACAGAGCAACCGTGAGTCTCAATGTAGACAGATGAATTCAAGAAGGCAGCATGCCAGCTAACCCTTACCCTGTGGAGGTAACACTGCAACAGTCAACAAATGCAAGATCAAAACTGCAGTGTGTGACAGCTCTCAAGATCTAATTTTAAGCAGCAACCATCTAATTTGAGTAAGAAAGAATTTCTTCAGATGTTGTGAGTGAAGGTGAGACGACAGCACATGTCAAGCAAAAACCTGCTGTCACCTGGCTGGTCCATAAGCTGTATATGTTCCCTTTTTATCTACCACTCTATTGCCCTGTTGGTCAAGTTAGAGTGTGACTCTGATGTGAACTCTGTCCATGTTTCCACCTGGTTTTATCATCCATCCTAAATGATCACAGGTTGACAACTCTGGACGCATGTGTATCCACCTGGTTTCAACATGCGTCTCTACATGCATCTACGGTGACCACTTGTGGTCAGATCCAGCTCTGTCTGCAAATAAAACATACTAAACATCCTAAAGAATGATCGATGCCCATGAGGCACACGATTAAAAATAAAACTCAAATGTCCATATGTAACTACGTAACTACATAACATTTATTTGTTATATTTTTGTCAGGGAGACAGTGGACAGGCATTATGAGGAAAAATGGCTCCCAAACAACTGTGCTAACTATAAAATCACATAAATGAAAGGGATGAGTGCATCTTAGCCAAACGCGAAATACACTCTCCCATACACACGCTGTTTACTTCAAACTTCATATTTTGTGATCTGAAATATTTTCAAAGGACACTTTACTAACTTCACAAAATATGTCTAACGCACACTTAAATATTTTACACTGCTAAGAGGCAAAAACAGAAAAGAACAGTGAGTGTGATTGTGGAGAAGTGTGTGAACACATTGGCCAACTGGGTCGTATCTTATGGTCCAGGCTGTTTTTTATGTCTGCGCCTCCATTTAGACCAGGTTTTGGCTGGCCATTTGTCAGCGCCTGACTCTGCCAAGAGCTCGCCTAAATGACGAAAAACCAAATAAAGGAAAAGAGGTGGGGGTTGAAGGACGGACAGCAGACCCACTCAGCTAACAGCCCCTGGCTATACATCAACAGGCTGTCAATCAACGAGGCCACGCCCTAATTTATCAAAAAAATAGCCGAATTTTAAGCTTATATATAAAATAAACAAATGAGTTAGAAAAAAATTCACCCCCCTCAGAGTTTTCATGAGATGGTAGAGAAGCTGTAACAAAAAAATGTTTTTTTTAACCGGGCTGTAAAAATGTTTATTTCTGCTCTAAAGTTGGCCATTTTAACATGGGCTCTAATGAGAATTTGCTCCCTTTTGGAGCCAGCCTCAAGCGGTCAGTCGAGGAATTGCAAGTTTTTGTACTTCCTGGTT
>JAPZDZ010042696.1:0-10468 GCA_029783805.1 Acanthurus tennentii
AGGTTTGGTGACCTCAGGATTGGGTCACTGCTTTTTGCAGATGATGTGGTCCTGTTGGCTTCATCAGGCCGTGACCTGGGATGAGAATCAGCACCTCCAAATCTGAGTCCATGGTTCTCAGTCGGAAAAGGGTGGAGTGCCCTCTATGTGTCGGGGATGAGATCCTGCCCAATGTGGAGGAGTTCAAGTACCTCGGGGTCTTGTTCACGAGTGAGGGAAGGATGGAGTGGGAGATCGACAGACGGATCCGTGCGGCATCTGCAGTAATGCGGACTCTGCACCAGTCCGTTGTGGTGAAGAGGGAGCTGAGTCGAAAGGCGAAGCTCTCTGTTTACCGGTCGATCTACGTTCCTACCCTCATTTATGGTCATGAGCTTTGGGTAGTGACAGAAAGAACGAGATCTCGGGTACAAGCGGCCGAAATGAGTTTCCTCCGTAGGGTGGCTGAGCTCTCCCTTAGAGATAGAGTGAGAAGCTCGGCCACCCGGGAGGAGTTTGGAGTAGAGCCGCTGCTCCTCTGCATTGAGAGGAGCCAGATGAGGTGGCTCGGGCATCTAATTAGAATGCCTCCCAGACGCCTCCCTGGTAAAGGAGACCCCAGGGCAGATCCAGGACACGCTGGAGAGACTATGTCTCTCGGCTGGTCAGGGAACGTCTCGGGGTCCCCTGGGAAGAGCTGGACGAAGTGGCTGGGGTGACGGAAGTCTGGGCTTCCCTGCTTAGGCTGCTGCCCCTGCGACCTGACCCGATACATGGAAGAAGATGGATGGACGGATGGATATTTTCACTTTTATAATTAACATTGCTATTATTATCATCTTATTATTATTATCATTATTAATAAGGTTCCATAGGGTTAAGTAGGAGAACAGAACATTTAATAGCAAGAAAATAAAGAATCCCCCTAGAAAAATTTTTATATAATATTTACAATATGTCCATATGTATAGATATATATATATATTCATATGCATTTCAACCAAAATAAGGTCTCAAATGAGTTATTTCACTAGTAAGCAGCTGTGTAATACATTAGATAACGTAAAGTGAGCTGGTTATATTATGGAAAGAACCTGGATGCAAAGCAGCGGGATTCAGTCTGTCCTGTTAGTTGCAAAAAGCTGCATTGCAATTAGCTACCATTTTCTCTGGTTTAAATAGCCAATTTGTATTATTTTATTTTAAATTATAAACATAAACATTATCATGATAAATAAATATTAATAGAATATAAATATAATATAATAAATAATATAAAATAAAATGATATAAATATATTTTATTTTATTTACTGATGCATAGTTATAGTTCTAAGATTTTCTATTAGTCCATAATGACATTTTTTTGTGTTCTCGTCTTGCTGCGGGACTTAGGATCCATGGCAGATGGGCATAGTAAAAAACTGATCTTGTCTGACTTCATATTATGATTTTTCTTCCAGCCAGATTGAGGAGCAATTAAAGAGACTACGAGATAGGAGGCAATCATGGATGAGCTGGATGATGTCACAGTATCGATTTTAAATGGTATGTCATGTTTAGGTATGAAAAAATCTCCATATTAATGTGATTTGTCAGCTAAGTAAATAGATAACTGTATGCTGACACTGATCTCAAAAACAAAGTAAAAATATTTTACAAATTCAAAACAAAATGTTTAAATTGTATTATATTTACATTTAATCCTGCTAAGAGAAACTGACAAGACACAAAACTTACTTGGTTTGACCTGTCAAGTTGAATACTGGTAAATTCACAAGTAAAAAAATGTAAAAATTTTAAGTGTAAAATTTTGTTAATGATTGGACTGTCTTTATAGCTGCCAACATTGCTCCACACCCTCAGTCGTGATGATTTGAGAGACCTTTTTCCTGAACACTTTTTGAGGAGGAAACAGGTTTGGGCTCTTATTAGCCTAGAGGTGATTGGTTACCTACTTTGCTCTGAAAACATCTTGTGTAAGACATTTTGTTTCTAATTGGGTCTATTGTTTCACTCTTGTACATAATTCTTTGATGTGGTTTCTTTTAGGATGAGAACCATCATACACCTTTACCAGACAAGGCTGACCCTAATGAAGCAAGAACTGTGTCTTCACCTAGAGGAACACCTCCAATCTGTCCCCAGACATCCATTCCTTTGGTGAAGAGGACCCTACAGCTTCCCCGTCCTCCAGAATATGTGGTCTATACAGACAGTGAGTTGGAGCAAACTCGTAAGCACTACTTTGAGATAGCCCGCAGAGAGGGGGAATGTGTCATGTTCAAAGAGCTGAGATGCAGGCTGGTGAGGAACACTGTAACCAGAATGATTTCCATCTTGAGAGCAAGCCAGCAAGGAGAGGAGATCCAGTACCCTTCCAAGCATGAAGTCACTGCAATGGCTAGGAGACTAGTAGAATATTATCCCATGCTACAGGATAAAGACAAAACTATGAAACATGTATGTGATTATATTATTTTGTGCACTTAGATTTTGAAGTATATGATTATTTTTGGCTGATACTATTTATCTGTGACATAAAAAAGTTTAGTTTTCGTTCACCTTCATTTGTTCTTTCAATGAGTGAAGTTTTATTTACCAGAGGACCATTTTCAAGAATCTTCACAAGAGGCTGCAGAATGTGAAGTCCCCACAAAAGAGGCAGGCGCCCACACCGGAGAGGGGCCATACAAAGAAAAGGCGTTGCATTGACTTCCCAGCAGTTATGATAGTTCTGGATATTACAATATAATACAGACATTTTTACATTTCAGTTCTCATTGGGTCTTGATATATTTTGACGTTGCGGACGATTTTATCCATTTGGTGTACTAAAGAGCAGAAACAGCATATGTTGCTTAATGTATATGCATAATATTACTCTATGTGTGGTGGGGGTTTAAGGGTTTGTCAATATATTTTGCACTTTTAATCAGAGATACACCGATTGCAATTTTCTGTCCTGCATTAATGTTATACTTAGTAGATTGACACGTCCAATACCCATTACTGATTTGTCTTCTCCATTTTAGCAGACTAGGATAGTCTGACAATACAGGCCAGACATTACCAGACCTTACAGGAGCTGTACAAGAAACCAAAACCCAACCAAGATGCTGTCTCCCAAATCCTTGAACTTAAGTTTCAAGCAAGAAGAGCTTTCATTGACAGTGATGCTCTGTAAGAAGAAGACAAGCCAACAAAGATCCTGGATGCATATCAATGTTTCAAGGATCTTCATCATGTAAGTGTTGTTTTTTACTTGTTGTTTTGGCTTATTCAGAAAAGCAAGCATTGTTGCAGGTTTAAACACTTACTTGCATTATAGGTGATGGATGAGCTGCAGCGGATCCTGGATAAGGGGAACAGCAAATTCATAGATTAAGTAAAGAAAAGATGGGAAGGCTTCTGCGCCAAGGTGCAATTTTACGGTGTTTGGAAGAAAGTGAAAGCCACCTATGACCCTGGATGTAGGTAAGTCATTTTGCTGTTTCTCTAATTCACTGTGTAGCTGTTTCCTCAAACATGGATGTGAATAGGATGGTGTATTTTGCTGATATGTAACACTGAATAAATAGGTGCGGAATGATAATACTCTTCATGGTGAAAAAATAAGAATTTTTTGTCACCAACATGAACCTGATGTTCGTCATGTTTAAGAACAGTAACTTTGAACTAAAAGTTGATTATTTTTGTTCTAGTGGAATATGTCATAGCACTGTTCAGGGCACTCTCCATACTCTTTCCTTCACCAAGTGCATGGCCGAAGAAGCTCGGACATGCCAGTGAGGCATTGCCTCATGTCCTTCAGGTGAAAGTTTGTTCACATTTTGCCACATTCAACACTTCATGTATGTCTGCAAAGGCATTTACTTTAATAAGAACCCCAACATTTCCTAAAATATGTAGTGATCTTGACTACTGAGGCAAGAGCCATTCTTCTCATAATGATTTCCCTCATAAATATGACTTGGCTTTTTCTTGTGGTCTTGTTTTTAAAACAGAAAACAGTCTGCTTTCATATACCACATGCATGGCTAGTATTGCTTCAATCATGGTTACATGCATGGACATTGTGGTGTCTAACAGTTTCAGTGAAATGACTGCTCCAGTATTTTTTTCTGTTCGACCCTAAAGAAATTTCTCTGTTTTTTCTTTCTTCTTTTTCTTTAGCCGACAGAAGATCCCATTGTCTACCTACAGAAGAGATCTCTCTGCACATCTGTGTTACTGTTTGATGGGTTCCGCTGTCTCGTCTGTCTTGGAACCAATCCCATCACCACTTTTGCCAAGGAAGGCTTGAGTGAAGGTCTGCTTTATCTGATGGCTTACTATTACACCCTGCATCTCACACATCCAAAGTATGTGGCAACCCTTCTCTTAGTCATTCAGACAGAAATATTACAGGATGCTATCTTTGAGCAAGACACCACAGCCTCGTTCAAAAGAGCCATGGCAGAGTGGAAAGATTTTATTGGGTAGTAGTAGTGAGTAGAGCTGTATAAGGGTACTAGGGATAAGTATTGATAAAATAAAACTGGCACTACTAGTTTCACTGCCCTGACACTTGGAGTAACTTGAGGGTGGGTGGGAGCCTCTGTTGTAGAGCTTGTTTAAAGTTTTTCTCTCATTCGTCAAAGCATCTTTTGTGCCACCAATGTTGTGTATGCCCTGTTAATGACAGTTAACTATGTGGTGGTAGGAACACAAAAGTAATATGCAACTGTTCCAATACTTTTTTTTTGTTGTGTAAGGGAATCTTATTCAATGTTCAATAATGATGACAGTGAATAATGTAACAACATCACATTACTTGCATTCTAGATATTATTAACCGTGATGTTTTATGTTGCAATGTCTAGTGAAGTTTGCTAACTACCTAAACACTAGATATTACAAGGCACTCTTTCAGCAATTTATAAGCAATTTAATTGAATAAATAATTGTTGACAATGTTGATTCTGTTTGCTTGACTTTTTTTAGTGTGAATGCTTTGTCTCATTTTAAGAAAAACAAGCTAATAATAAGAACTCTTGAAGTTAGAAGATACATCTTGTTTAGTAGCTCTGGGTTTAAGATCTTTCACTCAAAAGAAAGAAGCAAACAGTGAAATAAGAATTTACAAGCTAGTTTTGAGTTTATTTGACTTAGTACAGTGCTTGGAATTGGTGCTTTACTACTTATTTCAAGGGATTTCTCACTTTTCTATATACCTAGATATATTGTCTAATTTCAAGAAATCTTACCAAGTCTAAATATCTTACTGCACTGGCAGATAATTTGACTTGTTTCTTGTGTCTTTTCTTCCTCAAATTAAGTGTTTATTTCTTGTATTTAGATGGTCAATTTTTGCAGTGTATAACATCACACTGACTATAACAGTGCTATAAAATGTGCTTCTGGCTAATGTTTTTTGTACAATATCTTGTACGAGGAGAAATCCCCATTCCCAACCCTGATCTGTACAACTCCATCACCTACAAGTGCAGTTGGGGCAACTGTAAAGGGGACAGTCCTTGTAAGCATTCTACACCATCACCTGCTGCAGGTCAGCAAAGTTCTACGAGATACCAGACTCTATTAATGTTACACAAACATTAGTTTTGCCAGTTGGACATCACAGCTGCAGATGAGCTTCAGTATAACCAAACCACAAAACCACGGACCAGTGTCATAGGTCATTTCGTCAGGGAACAAATATCTGTATAAATATGGCAGAGTGCAATGTATGGCCATTTGCTTGGTAAGCTTAGCAAAACATGCACTTAAAAATGTCTTCTCGTGGCAAACAAACGACCTTGACAGAGTTCTCATATTAGGTGATCACATGTATACTGAAGATAACAAAATGATTAGGGGCTCTTCTGGTATGTTGTGTGTTCCGAGCTGCCTAAACAGTATGTTATAGATGGGCAAAACTTAACCTTTGAATATGGAGATTTTGTCAGTGGTGATGTTAATGTAACTGCTGGTGACCTTGTAGACTGTGGGATTTACACTACTCTCCAAAGTGGATTAGAACAGCTGTGTGCACAATACAAAACATGTCTTTTGACTTTGTGTAGCAATACATGTGCAATCATTTGTCAGGATGATCACTATGCAGTAATTGACTCACACTCACACAATTCCTGCGGAGTGGTTCAAGAAAATGGAACAAGTGTGGAAGTGTACCTCAGTTGTCTTAATGATGTTTTCAAACACATTTCTGGTTAGCTAATAGGCTCAGTTAGCACGAACAGCCATTTGAAATAAGTGTTATTAAAGTCATCCTACCAGCAAACACCAATTTCAACCTTTGTGCAATAAAATCACATTATGTGACAGATGATATTGCTGCTGTCGAATTTGTGACAGATTTACAGAGCCAACCACTACACTTTGACCCACTGTGTAACAACTTCTCCAAATTGATTTGCAAGAAATTAAACATAGAATTTGAAAAACACTCTGAACCAATATACTTATCTACTTGCTTATTGGGCACTCCATGTCAAAATGAAAGCATAGATGGAAACTGTTTCTTTAGAGCTATTAGTCAGGCTGTATGTGGCACACAAAAGTTTTATCAAAAAGTACGTCTTGCTATTGTAAACACTTGGAAATCAATCCAAACCAATATAAGAACCTAATGAGGTCAGAATATACTTCAGTGGCAGAATACATTCACAAATCTAAAAATCTAAAAATGCTAACAGCTGGGCAACAGAAACAGAAATGCAAGCAACAGCAGATCATTTGGGGGTAAACATACTTAAATATTATGACAGCCGATGGTTAAAGTACAGTTGCAACGGCAAAGCCATGTCTAAACACAATATATATCTAGACAACAGAAATAGCAATCATTATTAAAATGTTGTTTGCGTCCATCATCCTGATCAAGATTCATGTTAAGGCCACTGCAATTTCACCAAAACAACCTCCTTGACAATAAGAATCAGAATCAGAATCAGAAATACTTCATTGATCCCCGAGGGGAAATTGCCTTTCGTTACAGATGCTCCCATTCAGAGGTCTTAAAATAAGTAGGAAAGTATAAAATATAGCAATAAAATTTAAACATAAGTACAAATATAAATAAAATATCAAGCAAGACCAGATCATTATCCAAACAACAACTTGATTGACTGCCTGATTTCCACTTTAAAGCAGTGAGTGCAGTTGTGTGCTTGCCTGCCTGCATGAAAGAAAGAAGGCACATACTGTGCTTTGGTTGCAGTGTGTGAACTGAGCAGCAGCGGTGGAGCATGTCAGAGGCAAGTTGCTGTTGGCTCCGACAGGCGCCAGGGTGTGAGGGCCCGTCCAATGCTGCTTGCAGCTTGAATTAGTACCTGAGCCCTGCCAGGCCGGGAAGGGCCCTATTGTTACTCTAGTGTTTTTTTAGGGCCTGAGCCCTGCAAGTAGGGCAAGGGCCCTATTGTAACTGTAGTGTGTCTTTCTTATTATTATATGTGCTCTTTGAACCTTAATTTGACCCTCTAAACATCTTCAAAAACTCACCAAATTTGGCACGCACATCAGGACCGGCAAAAAATTTGATAAAATGGAAAAAAAAATGGTAACAGCTCCAAAAGCTAAAAGCTGACTGAGGAAACAGTGCTGATCAAAATGGTAGGGTAACTCTTGTTTTGTTTTCAAATTGTTTGGATTTTAGAAGCCCTCAAAGTTGCAGTGGCACATATTCTTCCTCTGTGTCCTCCCATTCAAGGCAATGGGAACAAAAGGCACATGTGTCCAACTGAGAACCCTACAGTCTAAAGTATAAGTCTGACGGCTTTCAAACCCATGTCAATGGAAAGAAGACGAAAAACCATTCTAAAATAAGACAAGTTGTGTAAGATTTGATACAGTTTGTGGTACTTTTAAGGAGCTTTTCTAAAATATATTTTTAGTATTTCTCTGCTCAGTCTCTGCTGCGGCTCCGCTCTGTCTGTCCTGTAACTCACTCTGAGCAGGGGATTAGTGTGCAATACACACACATTACAAAACCTCAGAGGCAGCAGAAAAAACTCTAAAACTAAACTTGTGATAACTCAAACAGTACTAGATAGCAAAAACATGGAAATACAAGATTTAGAGATCAAAGTCTTGTGACTCATATAAAATTTGAATGAAGTCTGTAGCTATAACTATGTTGGCCCAGTCCAAGCTCAAACAAGTGTGGGTTTTTTTGATTTCTCAATTGGATTGCATAACAGAAAGAACGTCTCTTTTCCATTGTCCTTTAACTAAAGCTTAATATTGATGCTCTACTGCCACCTTGTGGTCTGAAGACTGAAATACACTTGAGAAGCCGTGAATAATGCACCCTCTGTTGTGCACACCTTTGCCAGACAGTGGCAGTCGCGGGCAAAGGTAGTGATTAAAGATGTCAAGATAAGTAGTCAGCAGCTAAACTCCAGCTGTTCTGTTTACACAGAGCAGAGGAAATATATGTCTCTGAGTATCAATGTTTTTTTACATGTATGTGATCTACATGCTGCTGTGTGATAGTTTAAATTATCGTGGTAGCGATGCTAATTTCTGTTAGCCTGTATATGGAGTTTTCCATGTATGTTAGCATCAAGCGAGCAGACTTTATGTTAGGCCAATGATTATGGCAGTGATGCTGTGTTTAAAGTACTTTGAATATTATTTACAACTGTGATTTGCTTAAACGTTTTGGACGTTTAATGGCTGTTCTTTGTTCTATGTATGTCAGTTTTACACTCATCATCAATTGACAGCCAGCTTGTTTATACTTCACTGTAACAGGCCAGGAATGTGCAGGTTACATTGCATATTGTTTTGGTCTTTTGTATAAGTGATCACACAGCATTTGTTTGTAGAAAGAGTACAGCTGTCGACTCGAAGTTGTGTGGCAATAGAAAATTACAAATTCAAAGTAGTAAAGCTGAGAAATGTACAGTGAAGTGCTGACCCAGGGAACATGAGTAGGTTTTTACCATTGTAGAGATCTGTCATGCAGTTAATGCTGACAAACTTTTCATGTTTATAGATTCTTTTGCTCTGGTTAAGTTGTCTGTTTGCCAATTTAATATATGAACAAAAGCTTTGTTTTAGTATGGAAGGGTTTTGCCTTACATTTATCCAAATATATCACTTTGTGAAGCGAGATAATAGACATCAGTGGATGACTGTAATTATATGACCAATGTAAGAACAAATATCAGCAGATGAAACTGTTTGAATTTATTTGTAAATAGCTTCAAAGACAGGTGTCAATGATTTTATGGTGAAGATTAACCTATGGAAATTGTAAATTGGCAAAGAGCGATATTACATTGCAATAACTGGTACTAAATAAAAAATAAAAAACAGACTACAGATCCACAGGTTACAAGGATACAAGAATACAAGGATATAAGGAAGTTTATTTGTCATTATTCAACAAGTTATATAATGAAATTAAATTGTGGTTCCCTCTTAATTGATTAATTGATTGTTTAAAAAGATAAATTATTGAACATGGAGGAGTGCAGCTGGTGCATTAAGCAGTCTTACAGCCTGAGGGAAGAAGCTGCTCTGTAGTCTGGTGGTACGGCAGCGGATACTTCTGTATCTTTTGCCTGATGGCAGCAGAGTGAACAGGCTGTGAGTGGGGTGGGTGTTGTCCTTAAGGATCCTTTTTGCTCTGCGCAGGCACCTCACCTCCCCAATATCACTGATGCTTGGTAGAGGGGTACCAATTGTTGTGTTCCAGGGTTTTTGAGGTGTGTTTTGTTGTGTGGATGTGTCATTTCTTTCTTTTTGGTTTTTTACTGCAGCTCTGAGGCACGGCAGGAGGCAGGGCCAGGCGGCACTGAGCTCACACACCTGATCACAATTTGGTTCACCTGCTAAGCCTTTCTCTGGCTGCCAGCCAGGAGTGCAGTGCCGGATGATTCCCTTGAAATGACTTCACGTGTTCTCACATGCTCCAAGCTCGAAACCTCCTGTCAGTGCCCGCAGACTGCAGTAAACGTATGTTTTGTAAGTTATTTTGCTACTTTGATTCGTTTTTCTCATTTTCCCCATTGGTGGTAATTTTAGTTGATACTTTCTCCCTCTCCTTTTTATAGAGGCGATTTTTGGTTTACGTTTTTCTTCTCTGAGCGCAGTTCGCATGATATTTTATTTGTTACTTGTCCCATGTGACATTTTGAGTTATACTTTGGTTCTGTCTGGGTTTGTTTTTGCTAACATTGTTCTGTTCCTCGTTGCAGTCATTGCCGAGAGTTCCCAGCAGATTTTCTCCCCAGAGTGGTGATTTTGAGTTATCTTTTGTTTGGTACTTTGAGAATAAAACATTGTTCATCTGTCTTTGCAAATTGGGTCCTGGCCTCTGTTCTTTCCGGAACCGAATCCTAACACCAATGATGTTTTGGGCAGTTTTAATCACTCGTTACAGCGTCTTCCTGTCCTGGACCGTGCACATCCCATGCCAGTTTGTGATGTTACCAGTCAGGATGCTTTCAATCGCCCCTTTGTAAAAGTTAACAAGA
>JAPZDZ010042697.1:0-10456 GCA_029783805.1 Acanthurus tennentii
TTCATCTCTCTCCCTATATGTTCTGCATTCATGCTCAATTCATGTCTTTTACTAACTTGCCACCTTCCCCAGAGTCTTTGTGCTTTCTCATCTCACAGATACCCATGGACTGAGGCCGACTGGGATTGCTGATCTTAGCTGTGCCTTCCACTGTGGCTCTGCTTGATGCTCAGAGCAATTGTTATTATTATTATTATTATCATCATTACTATTATTATTATCATTGCTAGCATTATTATTATTGGTATTGTTACTAGTATAATATTATTAATAGTATCATTAGTAAAACACTTACATATAGATTACATATAGTTTAATATATAGGTATATCATAGCTTTTGGCCTTGCTTTCTCTTGCCTTTATATCTATCTCCTAACTCGTACACTCAGACTGAAAAAAACAAGAATACAACAATCACTGGAAACATCTAAACAAACTCTAACACCAAAAATTAGCTTTACAAGACAGTTATATATGGACAACTTGTTTTAAATTGATAAAAACACAAGACAATCTTGAATTTATGGAAGGCTGACCAAGGATCTAGTTATAAAAGACAAACAAAATCCATTAGACTCCCCAGTTACCGAACAGGAACTCCTAAAGAAACTGCCAACCTCTTAAATTTATGAAAGCTTGTGGACCTGTTAACGTCCTGAACAAGATGCTAAAAACCCAAACAAGAAATTCCAGTTGGCTAAATTTAAATTGTTCAATTTAGCTCTGAGTGTGGGTTATTTTTCTAAAATCAGGAATCATGGACTTATAACCACAATACTGATGGTGATACTGATATACTTGATTACTGATTGTTTGGTCTTGTACAATATTTCTGTGTTGTAGTATGTGTTTTCATGTTTAACCTTTATGAATGTTTTGCGTAGGCAATATTTATACCATTACATCATAACAATAAAGTAATTTGAATTTAAAATATAAAAAGCCTAATGGCCATAGGTATGAATGATCTTCTGTATCTTTCAGTCCTACAAAGAGATGAACCGTCCACGACTGATGTCTCCTTGGTCCATAAAGATTTTTTGAAGTGGAGGATCAGCTTAATTTAGAGCATCCTCTACCTTCTTCTGTGTGCATCTCTCCACCACAGCCCCCAGTAAGTCCAACCTGGTTCCAGTCAGAGAGCCTGCTCTTCCCACCAGTTTGTCTAGTCGACTTGCACCCTTTAATTTTATGCTTCCTCTCCAGCAGACTAGGACACAGAATAATACACTTGCCAGCACAGACTGGTAAAACATTTACAGCATCTTTATGCAGATGTGCAAGAATCTGAGCCTTCCTAAAAAAAAAAGAGACAACTCAGTCTCTTTCTGTAGAGTGTGTCTGTATTAAGGGACCAGTCCAACTTATGCTCCTAGATATTTGTGGGTTAGCACCACCTTGATGTCCATTCAATGAGTGTTCACTGGCTGAAGAGAGCTTAGACCTTCGGAAATCCACTTTCTTTCTTTTCTTTTTTTTGAAGCCAGAAATGGTATTTATTTCTCTCTACATCTCATTGATGTTGCTGTGTTGTAAATGTATCTCTATCTTCTTTCTGTATTCCACCTTTGCCTTTTTTAAGCTCCTCTTAAACTCATGTTGCAACCTGTATGTCAATGTTCATGCTGTGCGTTCAAGCAGTCCCTAACAGCCTCACCAGCCTCAGGTGACCATTTCCTGATTATGTGGGTAGTTGCCGGCTGCCTCAGTACACAAAGTTTGTGACAGGTCTGCAGAAAAAAACCTGCCCAATGGTGGTAACACAATAGCTCTGTAGGCTTCCTTAACACTGGTGTGCCATACAACAGATCAAGTGTTTTATTTACTCTGGTAAGACGGTACACAGAACTAAATCCAGTTAAATTGGAAAATGAGACATGACTGAAGTCTCCTGATATTATCATGAATGTGTAGCAAGTACACAGGCTGGATGAGCGTTTGGGCCTAGGTCTCAAGAAGACAGGTTCGACTCTCAGAGGTAGTGGTACAATAAACATAACAAACAGCACTTCAGTTGCAGTTGGTACCATATATTAATGAGTGAAAATACATACAGTGAAAACCAAATATTTACAATCTGCAGAGTATTAAACTAAATAAGATAGTGCACTTCATTTTTCTGATGCATCAACAACAATCAAAAAATAACAACCCAGTCTCAGGTGTAAGTAATACAGCAGTAGTTTAACACACACTATTTATAACGCACAAAATTCATAGATGATGAGGCACAAAAATTGTCCAACATGTGTGCTGCAAAGGCAGAGTCCGAGATGTTAATAGTCCATGGCCTTAAAGTGGAAGTGCGTGTGTGTGGGGGGGTGTAAAAGAAGGTGAGGGGGGGAACAACACCTTCTGCGTGAGAGACGGAGCGGACAGCTTGTAACTGGCGCTACGAGCGACGTGATTGGACAGCGGCGGTAACCCAGGTACGTGCGTGACGACGCAATTCTACGTCACAGGAAATTACACACTCCTATGCGACCTGACGGATTCTGTTATATTAATATTGAACATAAATTAACATAACCATTAAATACAGACTTCCTCCTTGAACTAAATAAACTAAATAACATATTAAATTAATTAATTAATTAAATAACGAACTAAATAAACTAAATGACAGATTAAATAAATAAATTAACTAAATAACAGATTTTCACCCTGGTTACAAATGCCTTAGGATCTTTTGTCTGTATCCTGGCAATAGTTTCATGGATGACATCACATGGAACTTCAGCAGTTGCTTTTGGTTAAATGTACACAAGGAATGTTATGATATGATTAAATTCTTTCAGACTAACTTCCAATAGTTCAATGTCTGAACAATTCATCTTCTCTTTGACAGTAATAGGAGTAGGATTACACCAATATATCCAGCTCATCACAGAGTTTACATTCCCAATTATGATTGATGACAGACAAGACTTATGTCTCCATCTCCTTGCCTTTAAAGCAAGGCATCCATGGAAATGGTTCTTTTCTCAGCTGGAATAGGATGGGATATTCCAGATTTTCTCAATTTTTTCCTTTCTTGAATAAACTTTTCTCCCCATAGATGTATCCATCAGTAGTTGGCAAAAATAAGAAAAAAAATAGAAAAAATAGAGTAATAGTTGGGAGCTACCAGACTACTGCTACCAGTAGAAATGGGCCATTCTAGAATGGTGTAGAAATTAAAAAATGCAGAATTTAGACAAGGGAAGGGCTGACTGTCCATTTTCTAAAGGAGGCTTTTCAAATTTGTGTAAGGCTTTTTAAAAAATTTGAGAGCATGAAAAATCATTTCTCCATCTGGAGACTGGGAAAGAATGCAGCCGTAGGCCGAGCACTAATCTCATCTTGTGGGCACAAAACAATGTACTGCTAGAATTGTCCTAAAGCTTGCTTTCAGGTTGATGAAATTTTTAGCTCTAGAAGGGATTGCACTGAGAGGCCAGTGTTGTGATGGAGTGTTTTGGCAACTTACGCTTGAGCAACTTATGCTTGAGTAAACTTAGAACTCCCCACTCTCCTTCTTAAAAGTCCCAACATGTCCTCTTCATGCTCGACCATGCGCTCTCTCATCTCAAAGAATGTGAGAATTATACAGATTGCCTAACAGAAAGGCCACAGTTTGTCAGGATGGGGAACTACATCTCTGGAACAGTTATGAGCAGCACAGGGACTCCACAAGGTACTGTTCTGGCTCCATTCCTGTTCACATTGTATACAGCAGACTTCAATTATAACTCTGAGTTCTGCCACATCCAGAAATACTTGAATGATACTGCTATTGTGGAGTGTACCAGGAAAAGAAAGGAATACAAATTTAAGGATCTTACAAGCCCAAAGCCTTCAGTGACTGGAGTCACAAAAATCACCTACTACTGAACACCTCAAAGACAAAGGAAATTAAGTGGATTTCTTCATGTCTAAGCTCTCTCTTTAGCCAGTGAAGAGTGAGCAAAACGCAAAAACCTATTCTAGTCTTTTTTGGTGATTGGGGTCGTTGAATGCAACATTCTTGCACGCCTTCACAAACAAGATATGAGATATCTGTTGTTAGGCAGTCTGAGCCTTGCAAGGGTTAGAAGTCCACAGGGTACCCAAGCAAGTGTTTTAGGTGTTTTGGCTAAAACAAGGGCATGTGCGTCTGCAAACAACTTAAGGGTACCACTGAAGGTACCGCCATACTTCAGCAGTAGATCAAGATTAAGTTCTGAAACACTTAATCTAGTGCTTCTAATCTAATGATCTTCCCATCAAACATCAACCATGATGGGAAGATCATTGTCACCAAGAGGGAGAAATCCTGCAACAAGTGACTTTAGTCACTGAGGTCGACATGACGTCCCTTTGATTTCCTAGTACCCAGTGCATGGATAGAACATCCATGCACCTGCAACTCTTTAAGTGGGGGGTGGGGGTGGGGGGCTCTCGATTTTTGTCTGTATTTACCCATTTTTACTGCTTTCTTTTATAGATCTTTCTCTGAACTTTACCATCTAAAAACTTGACTCTGGAACATAGTCATGCTACAATTAATCAAGAGGACCCAAAACACAGACTCACAAACGAGAATGGCAAAATGGGGTTTTATTGTAAGGATAATGAATGTGGTTGGAGGGGAAAAATCTGGGAAATGTGGGAAGAGGGGAGTGAATAGATGGCAGGGAAGAAAATAAGGTTGGAAAGATTTGGCTGGCTGGAAGTGTGGCAGAGGGACAGGCAGGCAGGCAGTGAGCCTCCCGGCAAACTACCAGGCCTGTCAGGATGGGCCCAGTGGAAGTTCCTAATGAGAGCCGGATCCAGGATGACAGAGGAATCCAGCAACGTTCCTCAGGACCAGATACTGATATTCCCAGGTGGATTGGAGCTTGGATCCTATGGCAGTCTGCAAGGTGCCAGTTGCGGTCAGCCATGCCCAGTAGGGCAGCACAGGTGTCCTTCCAGATCCTGCGGCAACAACGGAGGTGAGCTTGAACAGAAAGTACGGAGACTTCCTCTTCCTGAGCTTGGAACAGAGGGGGTTGATAGCCTAGTGAACTCTGAAAAGGCAACCTACCAGTTGCAGTGCAGGTCAGTAAGTTGTGGGCTTTCTCGATGCAGGTAAGGTGTGAGCTCCAGGAGGAGGGGTTTTTTGTGACTACACAGCGAAGGGCAGCTTCTAAGCCTTGATTAGCATGCTCAGTTTGACCATTTGTCTGGGGATGGAAACCAGAGGAGAGACTCACTGATGCTCCAAGAGCTTGACAAAATGATTTCTATACCTGAGAGATGAACTGTGGACCTCAGTCAGAAACTATGTCCAAAGGGATGCCATGGAGACAGAACACATGATGAAGCAGCAACTCAGCAGTCTCGAGAGCTGTGGAGAGTTTAGGCAGGGGTACAAAATGCACAGCTTGTACAGAAGAAACGGTCAACAATTGTGAGTATGGTTGGGTTACCTTGGGACGGGGGTAATCCAGTGACAAAGTCGAGAGCAATATGGGACCAGCTGGGGGGAGGTGACTGGACTTTCCACGAGCACACACAATGCAAGCAGTAACAAAGGCTCAAGTATCAGCATCCATGGTGGGCCACCAGAAGCGCCTCTTCAGGAGAGAGAGAGTGTGACCAATTCCAGGATGGCAGGCGAAGCGAGACGAGTGTCCCCACTGGAGAACATGGGAGCGGACAGAGTCTGGCACAAAAACACAATTAGGGGAACCGTTACCTGGATCAGGTTGGGTGTGCTGTGCTTCTTGAACAAGAGACTCAGTCTCCCAGGTTGAGTCTCTTGTTAAAGAGAGACTTTCTGTAATGAATGATTGTGATGTAACCCCAGCAAAGGTTGTGTCTCAAATGCCAAAATAGGAATGAAGCTGAATATTCATAAAAATATATATATATATATAAATATGTTGATTTTGGAAATGTAGATTTTCTTAATTAATTTGACTTTTGAACTTTTTATCAAGTTGCTCTTAAAAAAGCTGTTAAAAAACATAACTATAAGGCCAAAAATGCATATGTGGATTAGTGAATTTGTAAGTGGATAGTTGAACAAATTTTAAAAAAGGCAAGCAAGCCAAGTAAAAGGAAAAATTTAAACACTTCCATCTTAAATTGTGCTTAGTCAAAACCTTTAGTGGATCACCAGTGGTCCAGTGGATGTAAAGGGATTAAATAGTCTGCTGCTTTAACCTGCAGACTTTTGATCATTTGCATCTCAAATAGACACCTAAAAGTATTGCATGAATACTCAATAGCTGCAATTCACACCAAAAAGAAAAATACTGTGTACTTGTTTGATACTAAATCCTTTAGTTAGTGTATATTCGAAAAGGAAAAAAAGAGGGAAAAAAAATTACTAATAATGCTTCCCACAGAGATGGTTGCTGGGTAATGGAAGTGGATGTGTAGCTTTAATGGGTCATTAATGTAACG
Organism: Acanthurus tennentii; assembly: GCA_029783805.1. Lineage (NCBI taxonomy): Eukaryota > Metazoa > Chordata > Actinopteri > Acanthuriformes > Acanthuridae > Acanthurus > Acanthurus tennentii. Next base: position 6,416 of record JAPZDZ010042697.1, read on the forward strand.
CAGAGTTTAGTATGCCATCATTGAATAGATTTACTATGTCTTAGCACACCCAGCTCCGATTGACTTCCAGCATCCCTGTTTGGGCAGCTGTGCCTACTTACTGCATTAGTCAGTGAAGTCAGAGTTCATACCAAAATCTCTCATCTTATTTAGATAGATAACAGTAGTTCTTTAACAAATAAGTGTGATAGATTCCAAGAATATTAATCAAGGAGTAGGTGTGCATTAAACATTTTTATGGCATCACTTGGAGGTGAAGAACCCCCTGAAGCAAAGCGCCTTAAAAATTTTTAGTGCACTCATTGATTACCCGACTTATGCTATGATCACCTAGCAAAGAAATAATTAATTAAACTATTAATTTATATTTTCTTGCACTTTGCAGTCAGAATAGAAAGTTTTAAACAAGAAACAACAAGCAACAATAGAGTCAGATGGAGACAGTTTAACATGGCCACTTGAATTTTGGTTTATGCCCTCTTCCTCCTTTGAGTGATGCAGCTGGCTCAGCCACAAGGTTAAACAGTGATCTTTAGCAGAACACCCTAAGAAAGATAGGATTCTCCTGGAACACTGCGTTTTCCCATTGTACTCCATCATGTCAGTCTCCTGTACAACATTTACAGCCTGCACTTTGGTCTATTTTAGCACCATCTCTACATATAATGTGCCCCAGAAACCTGACAGTTTTATTGAGAAACTGCCATTTTTTAGGCAAGAGCTTCAAGTTGCATTGAGAAAACCATAGCAAGGCATGAGAAAACCATACACAGCCACTCCAGTGCAGCCTGTGTTGGGTCACATGGAGCTCCAACTATGTTGAGCTTACTAATTTGGGATCGGCTATCTAAATTAAATAATAGTAAAGTTAGTAATAGGATTTAATATACATTAAACCTACCTTGGGGCACCACCCTTAGAAAGGGAAATGATAACCAGTAATTTACTCAGTCTCATAATGCTACTTACTATTAATTTGGAACTAAATTAATTAATTAATTTGATAATTATAATCAAAGTCCTAATCAGTTGTCAGTAAAACTTTGAAGGACTTGGAGTTCTGCAGCGTAGAGGTTGGCAACGTTCACTTTTGTACAGATTAAACAGACAAACAACTGACTTGTGTCAAAAGCATTTATTTAACAAATACAAAACAAAACACACAATATCTAAACTACAAGCATATGCACTATTTACGTGTGTGTATGTATGCGTGCATGTGTGTATGTGTGTGTCCGTGTCTGAAAGGCAGACAAAGGCAAGATGGTTGACTCAACATGGTGGTTGGGACCGCATGCCTTAAAAAGAAGGAATCTAAAACAAAGATGGCCGAACGGAAGATTACGGCCAACACCACACGGCTAGTGGGGGGAGGTTAAAGGTTTCTTTGTTAAGGCTAAAAGCATGTAAGCTAAAGGGTGCCAGGTTAAGAGAAGAGGGGGTTAGTTTCACGCAGGTTACTCACATCCAAGTTACTGGATGTGCCTCCAGTCTTATGTGTGTGAAATGTGCAACTAACAATAACCAAGCCTAGACATAAAGCTCAAGAATACATCCAATAAAATCATTGCAACAATGACAACAGTTGAATAATTCTCTGCTTAGCTGTGCTGTCTTATGCTAGGTTATGCTCAGTTACGTTACCCAGTCTCTTGAAGGAAAAGATATCCTTTCTGGTGTGTTGCTGTGTTAAGTCCATGAAGCTGCAGGCTTGTGATGACGATAAGTCCAATAAGCTGGTGAGGCTTCCTGATGGGTTGCAGGCTGGTCTGGCCCTCTGAACCCTGGGTCCTTGAAGACCACCAGTTGCTCCTCTGTTCCAAGTTAGCAGCTTGTGGCTAAATTGGTTTGTGGCTGGCAGACCTTGTGTCCTGGCCACTGGTTCTGACTAAACTTGCTGACTTCTGGTTGATCCTTCGGTAGGCTCTTGCGTTGCTGCTCTTGGTGAGGAGTGAGGTGTAGCAATCTGCATTGAGCAGGACGGCTGGAGAAGCTGCTTCACTGAGTCCTTGGCCCTGTAGGGCTTCTCAGGAGGAGAGAAGAGAGGAGGAGAGCTCCTCTGGAGAAGAGGCAAGAAGAGAGAGAGAGCTGGGGGCAGGGATGTTTTTTGTAGTCAGTGTTTACACCTAGGTGTGAAATCTGGGGGACTCTGGGAAGTTGAGTTTACTGCCCTTTATCTGAGTTCCTGAGGGTCTCATCTGAAACTCAGATTCATGCCAGATTACCCACTGAGGTGTGGTCTGCAGGCCTTTCTTTGTCCTATTCACATAGTGAGATCCCGACACCTGTTAAGATGGAGCATTTACTATTAGATCATCAAGGCAGCATTACAGGCTTGTGAAGTTCTTACCACCAAAGAGGGACATCATCATATGCATGAAAGTGGCAGAACTGTTTGTCAGGCCATGGGGCATTCTGGAATGTGCATAGATGGTCTGTGGGTTAAGCTGGACATTGAGTTTGCCATTTCTTATTCAACATTTGACAACATCCTTCTCTCTGCCTTTAGGGTGGACGAGAATTTCCTCAGCTTGGTTTTTTTAAAGTATGTTATCATCGACAGTCAGTGTGTCTGACTTGTCCCCACAGAACACAGGTGGTCCTTAAACTCCTTCCTGAGTGTCAAGTTGGACATGACAGTTGGACAATGTGTTGGACAATTTGTGACTGGAAGGGAAATCAGTTGTGACAAGTCTTTCTTCACAACTCATGCACTGCAGCTGAGGAACTTAATATGTTGATGTGTGACATAATGCTTTCTGCAAGCTGCTGCCCAATCTGCTGTACAACAGTCCCCATTTGGTCAACTAGTCTCACAACTTCAAGAGGGGCCTTCAGTTCAGATGAGGTTGTGCATTGTTGCAAATTTAACTCGGCTGTGGGCTGACTATGAGGTGACTTTACGTCCTGACAACGAAAAATGTGTGTTCATGAAATCTACATACAAAAGTAGTTTTCATTATGATCACTCAGCAAAAATGAGACAGGCTTGCTATGCAAATCTCTACCTCCACCTATTCCCATTGGAGTAATATTGGAGGAGATTGGAGGAACAAGCAAATGCAAATGAAGGGTTAATTCAGATTTAACCTTATCATGGGTTTAAGCTGATGAGATCATATTTAAGTCAATATATATAATCACTATGTATCACATTTTGTAATCTTACTGTAATGGTTAGATGATTGTGTAGTTGTAAGAGTGAGCAATGTTAACCGTGAGCTAATGTTAACGGTATCTGCAAATGACAGTAAATTTAAAAACACACACAAAATGAAGTACCTGTATGCAACTTTCATTAGTTAACAGACTTATTATCTTTAATTAGATAGATTTCCAACTTTCCCTTTGCCCTCAGAAGTTTACTAAGGATAATCTTATGGATAAAAAACAGTTTTTCCTGCCATTTGGTCCTGTTGTTTCTGGGTAGAGTGAACAATGCACATGTGTGTGCGTGTGAGTGTGTGTGTACGTTTCTACTGGTAAGTTTTTGTGCACAGCTTGTGTTCAAGTGTGCCAAGGGTCTAAATTAAAGACATTTTTGTGAATATTATATGTTTAAAATGGTGGAAATGGTACAATTGGAGAAATTGACGGCATTTTTATATTTGCAAAGCTAATATCTTTTTTTAAAATTATATTGTATTTATGATATATTATATCATCATGTGTATTGGGAATTTATTAGTGTCACAAACAAATTATTAGTCCTTTTCATGCAGCTCATTGTTGGCTAATTTAGTCATACAAAAAATTAATAAATTTTGTCTCCCTATATACTTCCATGATCAAAATTGATCAGTCAAGTTTCTTAAAAAATGACACCTTGTTTGTTCATTTAGCCTTTGTGTGTGTGTGTGTGTGTGTGTGTGTGGCTTATCTAAAGTATCACTGAGGTGCGTTAAGGTGCTTTTATACTTGTTACGGCCCTGAGGCGTAAGGCCTTTGGACCTCCCCCTTCTTTGTGTGTGTGTGTACGTTCGTTTGTGGCTGTCCTCAGGTCGGCGGCTAAGGCACCGGAGGGCGTGTCCACCCGGCCCA
>JAPZDZ010042698.1:0-10439 GCA_029783805.1 Acanthurus tennentii
AGGATGAGTAGAGGGGTGTGAGCAGGAGGAGCAGCAGGAGGGTGGGGCTAAGAAGCTCCAGCAGAGTCCATGACAGTTACTTACTTACCCAGTTATTTAATGGAAAAGTTGGCATATTAATATATATACTGTATAAATATATTTCTTTAGCTTCTAGTGTTCTTTCTTCCTGATGTTGCTGTTACCTGGAATTGCCACATCTTTTACCACTGCTATCTTCTGTTGCTTGTCCACTACCATTATGTGTGGTTGGTTAGCGACCGCCATCTTGTCCGTCCGGATCTGGAGGTCCCATAGGATCTTTGCTTGGTCATTCTCCAGGGGCGTCTTTGCACAGCCTTCACCTGGGGTCCTGTCTGGTGTGATAGAGCCCAGCCTCTATGGATCTTGTGCGTAGGGGCTGTTCTTGACTTATAAGTAGGGCCTCTGTGCTGTCTCTCAACCCCACCCTTTCCAGCTATTGGTAGCTTTTTCTGATATCAGACACTTCTTCAATTTGTCGGTGGTACATGCCGTGTAGGGGCTTGTCCTGCCAAGATAGCCCCTTGGGCTTCTCCTCTTCCCTGAGGGGTTTCTCCTGCCTGGTGAAGCACTCACTAAGCAGGACATCACTGGGGGCCATCTTCCTGATGTATTCCTGGATTTTTGTTGTTTCATCCTGGATAGTGGCTCTGATGCTCACTAATCCTCAGCCTCCCTCCTTTCACTCAGTGTATGATGAGAGCTTTTAGTGTCCTGTTGATGTTGTGAAGCTCCAAGCACTCTAGTATCCATACACTCCAGCATCAAGTCATGGGCTTTCTTGTTGTTATCCAGGTCACTTACAGACCTACAGTCTCGGGAGACTGCCCTGTCAACCAGCAGCTGGTGCTTGCCTCCTCTGGTGTTGCTGCCAATCCCTTACTGGGCTCTGCTCATATATTGACCTACATGCCTATTCATCTTAGCCACTATGATGCCTGACAGAAGCGTCCATGTAGTGCTGCGGCAAGTTATTGGCTGGATGGAGTTGTTCCCTTCTGGGGGTCCTTCATGATAAGGACTGTCTGGCCCTGGGTTAACCACTCTGGGTGGGACCCAGACATTAGCAGCTGGTTCATTGTGCTGCCAGGCGTTCGTGGCACCTTGTCTCTTAGCCTTAGCAAGTGGGAGAGGTTTGAGTTTCCCCAGGACTCTAGCTTGGTTGTGATCTTGTCTCTCAGGTCAGCTGCCTTCATGTTGTGTTGGTCAGGCTTAGTTATTGAGGCTTGGTACCCAATCTTGAAGTGTGGTGATGAAATCCCTCACCGGTTCTGTCATGCTGGCTCCCCCTTGTCACAGCATTATTGTACCTTGGATGAGGTGCATTGCACCTTATCAATCTCTAGCTGTGATTGCAACTTGCATTTGCAGATATTAGAACACTGAGTGAGGAGTTGTTGGGTTTTGAAGTAGCCATAGTTCCCACATACTCTTCATATATCTCCTCTCACTGAGACTGCTGGTATAGTTACATTGTAACAGCTCGCTATTCTTATCCCTTGTCCGGGTATGTCTACTTGTTCCAGTAGCCCACTTCCCATTAGGTTGCCCTGGTCTCCCAACACCTGACACGGACCTTGTTGAACCGGGTGCCATCAGAGCCAGCTCCCCCGTTCCTATACTCGCTGATATCTGAGGAAAAGGCATACAGCATTAAGGACATTCGAACCTCCAACCCCCAGACCAGAGTCAGTGACACTGCCACTTAGCTGAAAATTGTCGTTTCACAAAGTTGTCCATTTATTACTCAGTTGACTCTTATTCAGACTGTGTATGGCCCTTTAACTTAGCTATTAATCATCTCACAAGGTTCCATTACTTTTAGAGCATCAGTTCCAATAAGCAAATCTACCTCTGCATTCACATCATGAAGTTTTATGTACCACAGGTAAGACCATTTTGCAACAACCTCTTGAGGTAAAACATTTGGCAACTTAGAAAAATCAAACCAGACAACCAGACAAATCAGAAATTACAGTGGTGCTAACCATCTTCCTCTGAGCCACTGTTCGCATCAAAATGTTGGCTGGTATGCCTCTTAGGCCCAGTCTCTTTGCCAGATTGACAGTGCAGAATGTGCCTTAACTCCCAGGCTCTAATTAAAGCATATGTCAGCACTATTTCATTACTCATCTGGCTTTTGACCTGGACTGTAACAATGGAAGACAGAATTGTCCTTGTCACCGGCTCCTATATTGACCACACATCTGAAGCTGTTCAGCGCAGGGCTCACAGATTCCTGTGCTTTTTTGAAGGATGTACTTTTATCCATTTCCTCATAGTGAGGGACTGATGGATTCTTCTGGTGACGCACAATACAATCAAAACGACTCCCACAGTCTTTGCTTGTGTGACCAACCTTTGAGCAACCAAAACAAATTCCATTTCTCTTTATAAAATTTATCTTGTCCTGATGCATCTTCAACTTAGAGTGTGAGCATTTATCCAGCAAGTGACTGTTTTGTTGTCAAGATATACTGCATCTGAGATCATGGTATCTTGTTTGGGCAGAAGAGAATTTGATTTTACTGTCTGTGTTTAACTTATTTCTTTCCTTTACTGCAGTGAAACTGGTGGCAGAAGTGCTTCCTCTCCTCCTTTGCTTTGTGTGACTAGCATTGGAGGCTTCGCTGTGGCTGAGAGGTTGTGAATTCTGTATATTACCAAATGTGGGTCAGAGGCAATTTTTACTTGTCAACAAAGGTCACAAGTTCAGTGAAAACTGCTTTGCATCGTCTTTGTTCCTGCAAATCACATGCAAAACTTCTCCACTTTCCTCTCAATTTATATTAAAAGATTAGATCTAATCTCATCTAATCTAAGATTAGATGGCATGTCCTACTCTCTCATATACATGATTTGCTGTGTTAAATTAGGGTAACCTTGAAGAAACTTAGGACATTATTGCAGTGCTTTGACATTATTGCAGTGCTTTAACATCATCTGCTTTAATGGGGGGCAGTGAAGATTTCTATCCATACAAGCAGGAGCAATTTTGTGCTCATTGTCAAAATGTTCAGCAAAAAGGGATTTGACTCTTTGATATCCCTGACCTGGGGGTAGATGCTTACAACTCTTAACAAGGGCCCCTGCTGACCCTGGCCTTGGTCTTGTTAGGGTAATACCGAATTCAACCTTGTTTCATAGTTGCGGACAGTTTTTCTCTGTTTATATATTCCTTATACATCTCACAGCAAATTTTATATTCTTCTGAAGTTATGACAGTATCACTGACTATTATGTCTACAAAATTACTACAAAAATGGGGTGGAAATTGGATTGGTATAGATTCTTGTAGAAGGAAAAAAAACACGTTCAGCTATTTCTGATGGATTGGTACTCAAATTACCATTTACATAAAGGGCACAAATGTTACGCCTTTTATAATTTCTTTTCACTAAAAAAAAAAAAAAAAAAATGCTGGTATTTTTTTCTCTTTCAAGCCAAAGAAAAGAAGGGTGGCAAAATGATGGCCAAGCTCTTTTGGAGGGTAGAGTTTCAATGAGGTATCCTTTAAATTCATTTAGTAAAACAGCAGCCCTAGCACAGTGGTGTGAGGCATGACTGAAAACAATCTGATCCACTGAGACGCTGAGACCAAAATTTAACATTGTCATCGCATGAGTGAGTCTCTTGAAATATAAATACAATTATGTCTTCATTACTTCTTCTACTATAAATGAAAATAGCTTTTCTCTCAATACTGTCACAGATCCCTTTGACATTGAGTGAAATGTTTTAAGTAACTTTACATCATACATAGAACTACACTTTACTAATGTTTGTATAAACATTAACAAACATTAAAAACTGTAAAACTGCCCCTGGGTCAGTTATAAAATTTTACTTTTACAGTGGTACGGTATGTTGTTGTCACGCTTGGTCCGTGTTCTGTAGTGGGCTAGAGCTACCATTAACGTTAACTTTAGCCCTAGCTTCAACGTTATCCCTAAAGTGAACATTTTATAGTCTCCTCGCTATCTTGTGTTTCTCTTTGCAAGTCATAATGGCACTTAATCTTAAACACAGGCAAGTGTTCCACGTTCCAAAATGACATCACATCAGTCTGCGTGTGTGTCAACTCATCTGTCTTATTATGACAAGTTTTTATTTATCAAGGTTTTTCAAACTGTCTACCATTCTGAATACTTTACTATGAAAGCTGCCGGGATGCTGGATGCTGACGCAGCTCTCTGACAGTCAAGTAGGCCTACTAGTGTTTAGAAGTTCAGAATGTAATAAGTGATGTTTTGCAGGTACTGGTCATCCTATACACACAACACTAGCTGAATAAGGGGAGTACCAGCACTTTTTTCCATTTAGAGTACTGGTAATGGTATTTTAGTTGTGATATGTTGTAAACTTTTTCTGTTTCATGTTTTTATTTAAAAATTTAACTGCATGTGAGGTAAGTGCCAGTGAACTAAGGACCAGTCTTATTTCCTCATTTCCACAGTCAACATTTTTATATTTTTAAGGTTACAAGACATGTGGATTAAGCTAAATTACAACCGTGATATATATTGTTAAACAATATATGGTTGAAATGTAGCATTCAGTATTAATATGTAACTAGTTTTTTGGAACAAACATTGTGCAAGAATTCAGTAATTATTTAGAAAAAATTTGAACGAACCAAACTATGAATGATAACAACAATTGTGCTTTTGAAAAGTTTAATATTTACAACAAATTAGAGCACCTATTATGTAATGAATAATTAGAGCATCAAAATACAACATTCAAATGATTAAAAGTTGACCAATACAGGGTTGACCTAGGGTGTAAGTATTGTAAAAAGCAAATAATCAAATATTGTGTATGTCCAAATAAATAGCCTATGTCTGCATTAGAATGATATGTTCTTTTTGTTGTACTTTGTGCTTCATAACGTTTAACAAACAATGTTGAAATGTAACATAAATTATTTCCTTGAAATCATGTCTAATATGATTCCAATTATCTTGAATATCAGTTGACAGAAATTGAAAAGCAGCCCTTGGAACTGGAAGAAAACATTGATCGAGCAATGAAAGAGATTTTTGAGTCCCCAAGCAGCATGTCAAAGAGTTGGAGGGAGGAGTTTGAGAACCTACAGAGTCGCCTGAGAAAACTGCAAGCAGATCTGAGAGCCGCCATCGAGAGCTGTTCACCTATTTTAGTGTGTGGAGGCATCCTGCCTATTGTAAGATTCAAGCTTTTATGTTTTCTATTCATCATCTTGTCATTTTTAAGATCTATCTCAGCCATTCACTGGATTCTTTGGGTAATATTCAACTCCACTGGTGTACATGAATTCACCCACTGATAATGAGCTTTATACTAAGAATTGAAGCATCAACACTACCTGCAATCCTTTCTTTCTGTAGTGGATCTGATTAGTTTGGTTGCCCACATGCCTAGCTTCTGTTTATGAAAGGTTAAGCAGTGAAGGGCTGAACAGGGGCTCTGCAGCTATTTTTTTCTGCCACAAACAGTTGATGGCTGAAGGGGTAAAGACAGTGTTTTGTTTGGGTTTTTCTCTCAGTTATGCAATCTTCCTCCTCTTACTAAAGGCATCAAAGAGGTAAATCTATCCTTCCAGGAGACAGAATTCTTCTTAGCAGACATCCAGGAACTGTTTCAGAAAAAAGCAATATCTGTTGTTTGCAGTCAATATAGGACATTTTACTGGTGTCACTGATTTCTTGTCTCCATAATGCATCGAGTTCTGCAATAAATGCACCTATATGAGATATTTATTCCTTTAGCTCATTTTTTAAATCAGATTTGGTGCATTTACTGCCTTGGATTCAACAGACTGTCTGTCTAATAACAAATATTTAGCCCTCTACCTATGGACCTGGTGACTGGATGGCAGTTAATGTTGGCACTCTCTTTTATAGAGAGTAAGATGCATTTTGGCACCAACATCTTGATTTGTCATCTAAAAATATGCAAATATTCAGTTGGCGGATGCCTGTACATCATGGATAGGATTAGGATATTAAGGATAATTTTGCTTAAGTTGTCACTTGAGTCACTAATTCAGAGATTTTCATGATTGGACACTTAAAACGTTTATCTCACTCTTGCTGGTTTATTTTTACCAATGTTTACTTCAACTTTAAGGGGTAAGAAAAATATTCAATAAAATTATGACTGAGATAACTTGAAATACTTTGAAAAATGTATCTGTCTTCATAAAAATATGATTGACTTATTAAAACAGACTTGATTTGATAAACATCAAACCACTTATTTAAAATCAAAAATAGGCTTCATTAAATTATTGTCAATCTTTTATCATAACAATGTCTACTGTCTTTCAGGCTGAGACTTAGTAAAGAATTACTAAATTCATTATAGAATCATAGAGTTGAGTGGAATAATTTTGCAGTAAAATTCATAATATAGGTTTTAAACAAGATGAGAAATTACCATTGTTGCAGTTCTTTGAGGCATCCTAATTCTGATCCTCTTAATTCATGACATTTCATCTCTCATTCCTGGTACGTTTAGTTGCCTGGAATAACACTACCCAATCAAAAGGTGAGCGAGGAGTTATCCGGGGCAACAATTGAGCTTGCTATTACTGTCGTAAAGGCCATAAGTGAGGTAAGGAATTACCTTTTTCTCCTGAACTTCCATTTGCTCCAAACTCTGTAAGTAAACCCTGGCCTTTGGCACAAAAGGTAAAATGAGCAATGTCTAACATTTTCTTTTTCCAGGGTGTCAGAGCAAACTTTGTGTCTGGACCTTCATCCAGTATATCTAAGTCATTCAGCTCAAATATTGTTAATATGTTATATTGAGCTGGGAAGTGTCATTATTCATTCTGAAGATGATAATGATCATAACTCTTGTAGGAATACTCCAATGTCATATAATACTGATAACCCTGATATAACTGGTTGGTAACATGAAGAATCCATTACAACATTTCAGCTGTGGTTCACAAACATGTTGTTGTTGTCACTTCTGTTGCACAGTGAAACATCTTTTGCAGCTGATTTAAAATTCAGTAACATCAATGCAATGTAGCATCATGTTTTTTTAATCTTGTGCTTTTTCCTGTAGTTGATGGCAGTACAGAAAGAGGCTTGTCAAGCCCTTGTGAGTATTGATCACTCGAGCAGTCTACATTCAACAGTAGGTTACGACAGAACTCTCTGATTGTTACAATCCAAGGTGTTTCTTGCCTTGAGAAAAGCAGGATGGAGCTTGTGGTCACATAGTAAAACTGAGAGAGACTGTGTCAGGTTTACCACATGTAGAAAAGCTGCTCCTGCCCAAAACCACGTTCCCACAGCAACTGAGCCTATGAGGTTGCTTAAAAGGCATTTAATTGGCGAAACGCGAGTTGACTTTTATTTTGAAGTAGGCTTCAGTCACAGGAAGTGAGTGTGTCCCGTTGGCTTAACTAGTTTACGTTTTTTAAGCAACTTCGCAATCAATCATCAAAACGTATTGTTGTGGCAGAACAATGATCATTTTCAGCATTTATTGACAGCGGATCAATCAAAAAGCAGCAGAATCAGATTTCAGAGCTAATTATCAAATCACCACATGAGGGCCTTTAATAAAAGGGTGCAGTGTCCTTCTTGACAACCTCCTGCTCTTTGGCTCCCAGACCGCGAACTTCACGGTTGTCTCTCTTCATTCACGTGCCACAGATGCAGGTAATGTAGCTGTAGCTGTGTTGGTTGGCGTCCAAAAAATATTTAGCTTTATTTATTTTAGCATTTATTTATTGCTTTTTGTCACGGTCCCCTAAAGCCACCGCTTTGTTTGGTAACTGATATATTTGTATGTTTTCTATTTGTTTGTTTTATTTCTGTTGTTTTTGTTATTCCCGATTATCTGTAACTGATTTAGGCTTTTGTTGATTAGCTTTTATTTTGTTATTTGTGAATTCGGTTTCTGCTGCCTCTCTGTTAACATAACTTCTGTGGCTGGTTTTATTTTGTGTAATTATTTTAGTGGTTTAAATGCATTTTTCGTTTCTTTACATTGACTTTGATTTTTGATAATGTTTTGGTTTATTTTTGGTTTATTTGTATCTTGTTAGATTTCTTTTGAGTGAAATCCCCCTTACCCTTCTTTTCCTTATACCCTTTACAGTTGCTAAGGCTCAAAGGTCTGTTTGTGTGTGTTTGTGTGTGTTTGGGTTGGCTGGCTGGCTGAGTCCGAATCCAAAAAATAAAAATCCAATGAAAAAAATGGAAATAAAGACTTGATTATGTAAACTTGCTGAGAGAGTCAAAATGAGGACATTTAGGAAGCGGCATTGCTACACACTGACTACTCAATGGTGGTGTTGCAGTGACGGACCTTTCTGTTATCTTGCTTGGAGTTTTAGCCTGGAAAAGTTCCAGTGTCTTGCTAAATAAAACTGAGTTGGTTCTTTTGGTATCAGTGTTATCTTTTTTTAACAGATTACACCCCAAACCTCAGCTCTAACAGCTTTATTGACTGAGCTGCAGATTTCTCATCAGGATAATGTTTGGTTGCAGTACATTGACTTGAAATGATTAAACATCTGTAAAGATGTCATTCACTTCATTATGTTCATTCATTTCAATAGTGTTTATCCAGAAATGAATCCATTTTCTCTACTAAGAGCAGCAGGACACAAACTCACACAAGCAAGGATCTATGAGGCAAATTACCATCCAATGAGAAAGCTGCACACAGACCCTCACCAGCCTCATTACAGTAGACAGACTGTCAATGACAACCTTTCACCTCTCAAGACACTCTTGCCTCTCTCATTAACTTTTTTCTGACCCTGATCAAACTCTCTGCCTCCTCGGTTTGACAGAGGATGGGGCCACTTAATTGCTCACACAACAAGGTTAAAACACAGGATTGAGTTTCACAACCCAGCAACTTCACATCAAAAAACACACAAGATTTTAGACAATTCAAATCTTACTCCATACTATAAATCTACCCATAAAATGTAGATTTATCAAATTTAGCGGCATTTAACAAGATGTTAAATTAGATTTTTGGCTGGTGTCCATTTTAAGGCTGAATCATAAAAACTATGTATTTTTATTGACAACCAATTTGACATGCAGTGTCCTTCTTCTTTAGTCCTTGTAAATACACTACACATAAAAAAATCTGTTAAAATTGTATGTAAGAATTAGAAATTAAAACAGTGTAAATATTTTCTCTATGAATTTGTCAATAGCAGGATTACAGCTCATGAATAAAATGCACATAACTTGTACAACATTTGGTTCTTTTCAAAGAACACTTCACAGTTGGAGGTCCAAGTAGCCCAAATTTTCCCCCTGCCCCCTTTAGCCCCACTTTCCCACTTGGTCCTGGTGGTCCCCTCCTGGCACTCCATCACCGTGTCCTCCACCACGTCCAGGTGACAACTACGATCTCAAGTTGAATCTCTATAGAATCTCTGTAGTGTGTTTACATTTAAGAACAGCATATGACAGTAAACATGACAATGAACTGTTGAAACAAAAAATCAAAAGTGAAACTGTGGTCGTTGACATCATATTTTAGCTTAGCCCAATGATTTTCTTGATATTATGTGATGCACACTCAGTTCCTGTACAGCACACTTGCAGAATACTTGGGCCTTTACCTGATAGATTGGGATGTTCACAGTGCTGCTGGTGTCTAAGTCACACATCTCCATAAGTTCTATATCCAATAAGCTTGTCCTATTCAGAGTTTTGGAAATTGTTTTGTTCCTGTTCCTCTCTTTTGAGCGAAACACTGTTATGTTTCAGAAGCTTGGCCAGATAAACTTCATCAACCAGGGCAAGAAATGAGCTAGGCCCTTTTTGACTACCATGTTATTTCCTTTGTTGATGCACAAAACAAAACACTGCTGTCTTGGATTTTTGATGCCCATATGAGCTTAAAGCCCTGAAGCAGTTGCCTGTTTTATCCATCATCCATCCTTTCTGATTGATGTTTTTTGTTCATACCTTCATTGTGACTATTGTGGCCAAAGAAATGTAGCACAGCCTATACAACATCCAGCTCATCCTGAGCAATGAGCTCCCAGGTCAGCCCCCAGAGGTAAATTAAGAAGCCTAGAGATGCCAGTAAACAAGAGTGACTGGGTGAAATAACTGAATGACTAAAATAAAGACTGAATAAATTTAAAACCGAAACCAAACAGATCACTTTCCATGATTTTAAGAACTACAATAATATTGAAAAAAAGAAACTAAAATCCAGGATCACACTAATTATTCTTTATTCAAAACAGTTAAAAACATTTAAAAGGTCAACAACAAATCTCTCTATGTAATTATGAACCCAGTAGAGGTCACATGGCATGACAAAAGTGCAGGATACTTGAGTTAGTCAAATCAACTTGTCTCTTCTCAGCCAAGGACCAAAAGTTAACCAAGGAAATCTAACTATAAATATTAAGTCAAAGTGCAAATGATATT
>JAPZDZ010042700.1:0-10434 GCA_029783805.1 Acanthurus tennentii
GCTGCCGTCAGGCAAAAGATACAGAAGTATCGGCTGCCGTACCACCAGACTACAGAGCAGCTTCTTCCCTCAGGCTGAGAGACTGCTTAATGAACCATCTGCACTCCTCCATGTTTAATAATTTTATTTTATTTTTTATACAATCAGTTAATCAATCAAGAGGGAATCACATTTTAATTTCATAACACAACCTGTTGTATAATGACGAATAAACTTCCTTGTATCCTTTTATTCTTGTAAGTCATTTTAAAACCAGTGTGAATCTGGAGTTTGCCTGTTTTCTGATGGACAGGTTAGTGCTGGTGGTTAGCCCAAGTAGCCTGCTAACGTTTCAGTATTTCTACTGCAACAAAGGCAAAATTCCTATATAGCTTATAAACAATGCTACTAATTTTATGTTTTGACAAAATAACCCCGGAGATCTGTAGTGCTGACTTATTTTGAATCAAATTCTGTCAAACACATGAGCCACCTCGGTTCACACAAGTTACCACATCCAAGCTGAAAGTTGACTGTCTGAGACTAAATTTACCCTCTGTGGTCCATTTGTATGTTCTGTAGCCTGTGCGTTTGTGTGTGTGTGTGTGTGTTTCTAGTCACACTTCATTAGGCAGCAGCAGACCTCAGCCTAAACAGGTGTCTGAGGGCATGCTATAGAAATTCTGTCCTTCTTACAGTGTTTTACATTTTATGACCAATTTTATACCTTTTTTAATGAAAAGCCTATATTTTCCATATATGGCTTCAATGGTCTAATAATTCATCCAACAGGTTGATATTGTTGAACCCTTAACACTGTGTGCCCACCTTACCAGTCCCTCCAGGATTTCGCGGGCGTTTTTCAAGATTGTTGCGGCCTAAAATGCCTGAATTGCGGTAGCTTTTCTAAAAAAATTGTGATGTAAGTTGTGATGTTTTAAGTGTATTTGTTGCGATGAAATTGCGGGAGACAGTGAAAATTGCTAAAAAGTTTTTTTTTTTCTTTGTTTTGTATAATGAATCATATTTGGACATATCTGTCAGTGGTTTGAAAAGTTAATTTCATATCCTGGCACACACGTATTCACACACACACACTCACAGCCTGTCACCTCAATTAATTAATCTAACTTACCTTCATTCTTTCAGTGCTCGCGACAGATCTGGATGCAACAGCTTCCGTCACAGTGATTTGTCTGGTCTGCGGTCCGCTCTTTCACCCATTTGTAACAGTCGAGTTATTGAGTGCACCTTGAGCGGGATGTGTGCTGTGTCGCCTGATGGAACATCATCAAGCAGCGTTTTGTTTTTCTACTATGAGTTTGTCGACACACCTTACGCTGGTTGGACTATTGGTTCGTTCCCGTTTTTCTTTTATTTCTTTGGATAATAGTGATGGTGAGTTTATGGCTATTTTTTGCTCATGTGTGAGTCAATAGCGGCTGTACAACTGGGCTGGACAAGTTTGGAATATTAAATTAATAAACGACGGACAGTTTGAAATTTCAACATTTGTGTGTGAGTTTCTGCCCGCCGCTCTCTTCCACTCCTCGCGGCCTCACAACCATTACCCATTCTCCTAATATGTTTCACGGTAGAAAAGTGTTTGTCAATCGATGATTTTCGTTAGTGTTCCACCACAATATTGCAAGGGGTGCAAAAAAGTTTACCTCCACTTTCGTGAAGAACATCAGGGAATTGTTTTGCACGGTCTATAGCGGTAATTTTTGTTGGTAAGTGAGACATTACTATCGCACGTGTCTGCATCTTCAAACCATAAACAAGGAAGTAAATTCGGTAACGTACGTGCATTACGTTTGCGCTGGGGACTGCTATGATTGATGGAACTCACGGGAGGCTGGCAAAAATTGCAGAAAAGTTGCGGGGATCGGACATAATTACAAGGTCGCGCAGAATTCACGGAGATTGGTTGAATTCGCGTGAATTGGTGCGATCGCAACATCGTGATTTCCTGGAGGGATGCCTTACAAAACAAAGTTTCTTCTTGCAGAATTCATTGTACATATTATTTGTGCTCTTAGATTAACAATCAGGCCTAACAGTTACGTTATGAGTGCCAGCATCACCCATTACACTTCAGAGTGTCAATAGTGTTGTGGTGCTAACTCATTTTAGCCACCAATTAGCCTTGAGAACAAGAAGAGGAAAGACTTCAGAGTTGTTGTGGTAAGAGGATGTTCAAAAAATGCTGGAAAAGTCTTGGAGACAAAAAACCTAAACATGGAGCTTTGTTCTGCCCACTACCACAAACTGTTTGTATTCACATTTTTAAACTGAAGGACTACATACTTTGTTCAGCTGGTCAGAGAAGGCTGATCACAGAGAAGTGAGACAATAATCTGGTTGAACGGTGAGCTATCCACACACACATACCTCCTCAGAAAAGATAGATAACTCTGTTTCAGGGATTAATCACTTCTATTGCAACACATTGAGAGAGGCACAAGGTTACAGGCTTGCCAGTCTTAGAGTTAGGATTTCATCACAAGCCCTGGCTACCATAGAAAACTCTTTGATCTCCAGGACAAAATCTTGTATTTTGGTGATCTCTTAAAACTACTGAAAATTGGATCAACAGGATATTTTGAAGCGCAGGTGGACTATAATATGTTCATATTATATGATCCACACACAGTATTTTTTTCTCACTCTGTTACCATAACATCACTACTGCACCTATAAAAGATCAGTACATACTTTGATAAACCCAATCTTGTATCACGAAAAAAAAACATCTGATGTATGAATATGAAATCTACAGCTCTATTTCCTCTCTGGTTATGAGTCATGAATTACACACAATAACAAACTCAGCCTATACAGTCTCCTGGCAGCAGGCAAAGAGCTTTCCCACAATCCTTGACTCATGTGACCACAAGTACCTGTAACAATATTACACACCAACAAACCCTACATTTAAGCTGTATTTGTGTACAGTTGCCTTTCCTTTTCTTATGTGCACTCAGTCCAACTTTACTATATTAACTAAAACATTTTATGATCTGGGTGTAGATGATAAAAAAGGTTCATAAATCCCAGGACCACAGGGCAGTTTAAATCCATGAAAAGCCTCAGAGGCTGATTGGAGCTCAATTAAGGTTAAGAGAACGATTTCCTGTCCACAGTCCTGAGGTTTCTGTACGATATTTTTACTCCCCTCCTCTGACTTTTATCGTTCATCACCACTTCAGTCACTTAGACGAATGGCTCTAGACCCTGCAATAAAATTTTTTTTTTTTTTTTAGTTTTGTTACCAAATGGCAGACTGTCATGTTTAAATGGAATAATTTAACTACTAAATATCTTCAAAAGCTCCACTGCAATGGTTGCCTGCTTTAAAGCTAATTTGTAAAACATGTTGTGGTTAAGAGGCAGTTTGTCACTGCTGAAGTTTCAAATTATCACTTCTTTTGATGGCAGACTTGAGCTTTTCACTATGACTTTTATGACAATATTTGTGTTTTTTTCTCTCTCGCTCTTCTCTTTTTTGCCTTAGATAAGCATCATTGGATGAATGATGGAATATGTGCATATTTGCATACATTTTGATTAATTCAAACAGCTCACCTTTTCTTAGCAGTTGATGTCTCAACACACAGTTGGATTGCTTAGTGAGTATCAGATATTTCAGCTCTGTAGTCTTCCTTGGCTTCTCGCAGCTGGCAGCAAACTCATTATGTCGACAAAAGAATAAAATACGTGCATTTGACACCCGCAACTTTGTTTTTGTTGAAAACACATCAAGATGTTGGTTTGTGACTGTAAAGATTAGGTCCTTTGTGTCTGTCAGATTGTGGTCTTCCAAATATTATAATGTGACACTGTGATGGATCTGTTGAAGGCCAAGGGACTCATTGCTGCATTGTAGCAATAACACACAGCCACACAGTACTTCTTTTAGTATTTAATCTGGCTGGGAGCACTTGGTGTTCATGAGTTCAGAGAAGTTCATGACATGTCACGTCACAGCTCCATTTCAGTTTATTGGCAATGGTTTAACCAGATCTTCCTCAGGTTTAGTCCTTTAGTTCCTCAGAAAAACACTAAGACTTCTATTACTGTTACTACTACTAAGAGTACTAATACTTGCCTATCAAGAATCTGGTCAATGCATTGCTTACAAAATCAGGGGAAGCTGTGATTCCTTTTTGTGTGTGTTAGTATACTCTTTTTCGTATTCATTTGTTGGTCTTAGTTTTAGTTTTGTTTTTTTTATCCGGCCCCCACTAGATGTGCACTTAGTTAACATTAACATTTACTCTTGACTTTTTAATGGATGTTTCACATTTGGGTTGTAGGGTTCCAGACTGCAGGGGAAGCCAAAAATAAAACCTGCAGGCCAGGAAAATTGAAACAGAATCAACCTTGGAGAAATGTTATTTGATGTCACGCTAGCCAATCGACTCAGAGCTTAATCAGACCATGCAAGATTAAACAATACAGCAGAGACATATTCATTTGCATTTGCAAATGGGCCATTTAAAGACACTGCCACAATACCACCAAAACTGCACTAATTGAAAAAACACCTAATAAGGTCTGAATACAACCAAAATTTCAATAACGAGATTAGTAACTAATAAAGCTAGATTTTGTCTTCTAAATTATTCCAGACTAACAAAATTTAGACTTAATCTGCTAAGTGTTTGTAAGTTTTTCCTTAAATTACTGTTAGTTATTTCTATCACAGTTATGTGCTTTATGCTTTACAGACTTGTTTGGACTTGAAAAAAATCAAACTATCGGGGTTCATAATGGTAATAATACACAGCTCTCGTGACCCTTTGAACCCTGAGAAACCATACGGAAACACACATGAAGTCTTTAAATCACAATCTCATATAAACACGGCCAAAGATCTATGATGATAACTGTAGACCTGATGCTATTAAATTAGTCTTTCTGAATACATTTAATAGGCAAAATGACCCAAATTGCATGGACTTAAATTACTTTAATGGTGCTTATTCATTGTGGAGAAATATGTGGGACTTTTGCCAAAAATTCTGATAAGATAAGAGTGACTTTTTTTTCCTTTTTTTGGAAAATATATGACAGCAACAATGGTTTATATATATATAAAAAAACCATTTATTTATATATGTATATAGAGAGAGATGTTAAAAAAACCTATTGAAAAGGCAATTAATGAAAGCTGAGTGTTCTCACGATGATAAAAAAAATCTCTTGAAAGTTATAAAAATGACATAAACTTCGACTCCAACTGTTGCATGTATATAAATATAAACTCAGTAATAGTTCTCCTCTTTTCCTTTTGACTTCAATGTTTCCTCTGCTGAGGAGACCAAAAACATGTTGTGTTCTTTCTCTGGTGCTTTCTCAAGACTCATGAAGCCACAATCGTGCGTCCCAGTGTCAGCTTAAATGCATTCAAACACATTTTACATTCAAAGTTGTGGGACAATGCTGTTTTATAACCTCTGATTTAAGTTTATTGCAGCACCTCACAGCTGTGTTATTGCCTCTGAGGCAGTTTTCCCAGTCGCCTGTTGGCCTCTGCTGGTCTCCTTTCTTTCTGCTCGACTACAAAGGTTCCTCTTGTTCCGCTTTTTTTGTTCTGGTTGTGATCACGGCCACCAGAGCAGCCTGTTTAACTCATTGATTCTGATCGGAGGCATGAGGTTTTCTGTTTTTTATGCCGGTGTGCTGGAAACAATCACTCTCACACTGGATGACTGTAACCCCTGCCCTGCCCCTTGGTGTTATAATTTCCAATAAATGCGTTTTATAATTACACTAAGACTTTATTTTCACTCACACACTTGTAAGATAGAAAGTTCTGTTTAATGTTTCAGTTTTGTTTTTGGAAATTTTGCAATCTACAATTAATCAGTGTTTTACATTAGTTAAACTGTGTTATTATTAAAGATTGCAAAAGAAAACAGCTGTTAACAGGCTTTAATTCAACCCTCCAAGCTGTTTTTCTTTCTTGATTATTGCCACTTATTGTTAATCGTAATGTGTAACACCACATTGTGAATTACAATCCATTTTAACACTCAGTGCAGTTAAAATCTACCATGTTTTCTCAAAGTGCACCATTCACAGTGGTAATTTATTTAATTATTTCTTCCCCTTTTCTCCGCTGTGGATCGCCACTTACTACAGCAGTTAATCTTAATCAATAAAGTCAATAAAAGACTCCAAATAGTTTTCTGCGTCGCACAAACAAGACTTTAGTTTGTCTCTGCAGACACACAAGCACACTGACACAATATGCACAGCAGGTCTCTGATTTTACTTTTACAGAAACCCCATAAGAGTGAAACCAATTTTGTAACTGTACAGTTTGTTGAATTGATAAAGGAAGAGGTCAAGAGTAGACTATGATGGAGGTGCAGCATATAAGATCACTTGTTCATTGTTTTTTCTGTAAATAACTTAATAGCATAAATGACAGAATGGACTCTGAAATATGAGTTTGATTGAATGAAGTCCATAAGAAAAATGATCACAAAGCTGAATTTAAGCAAAAGCCTTTGACTGGATTTAAAAACGTTGTTTTAATAAAGGTTTGTAGGAAATGTGCTTCAAATCATCTAAGGACTAAAAGTATGTTATGAGAACATGACTAATACCACCAGTGTGTTTTATTATGAGCATATAATTGTACTGAGGTATTATAATGAATTCCACAACAATAAATTGTTTGAAACTACTATATTTGGCACTTGTAAATATCCAGTGTAGGAAGCCAGCAACACAGGGAGCAAGGAGCAGGAAAAAAAGAGGACAGAAGCTTTGAATTGGTGGATGATAAAAAAGTGATTGGGGCATTGGCCAGAAGGTAGACTAAGATCTGAGGAGACAAACAGGAGAAGATAAAGGAAAGGAGGAGTAATAGATGGAGGAAGATGTTGAATTGAGCTGTGGAGGGAAAGTAATGATGAATTGAGAGAAACAGGAAGTTGAAGGGAAATTAAAGGCTGACTGGATATATAAGGGAGCCTCATAGGGAAAGAAGGCCAGTTTGATCGTTAATCTCTAATGCTCAGTCCCACTCATCCTCTTGGGGAAAGAAATGAACAGTGTCTCGGTGTGCCAAAACCTGTTAGGAGCCTGAGCTGGGGCTGTTAAAGCATGTATTCCAGTTCCAATAATACAAGTCATTAGTCATTAGATAGATAGTGTCATTACACACAGTCTCACAGGACACGCAGTCCATGCACAAGCTCAAATATTATGTGACCCACTTTCAGCAGCAAAGCAGAGCTTTTGTATTTATCTTTCAGTATTCAGACCAGAAGCATTTATCACTCGCTGACCCCTTGATGTTCGACACAACCACAGAAACCTCGCACTCCTTCATATTGAAGGTTCGATTGTTCTTGCTCTTCAAGTCTTTTTTTCACAAAAGCCACAGAAGATTTTCCCACTAGAGCTTGAAACATGGTTCTATGGTGTGGACTTTTAACATCCTGCGTGAAGACCAAACTTTTGTTTGAGAATGGAACAGCAAGAGACTTAGAAAGAAACTTATCCAAATCCTTTTTATTCATACTCTTTACATTTATGAGAAAAACTACTTGTTTTATTTATGAGCTAGTTTCCCTCTGTTTTGGGGTCACCAGAACATTTAACATTAGTGTATGTCGGTCAAATTATTCACTTAATCCCAAGTGAAAATAGTGCAAAAAAAGGGAAAACATATTTCAAGAAAAAACAATATATTGATATCAACTCTCCTCATCTGATAAGATTATTCTGTCAGCAGTTGTTTCCAAAAGTCAGACTTTCAGTTAAAATAATGAATAAAAAGTATGTATTGGCTGTAAATCTACATTCACAGCAACATAACTTCCAACAAACACTTTACCCAATACAAAAACGTGTCCATTAATGGAAACTGACTGGTTATTGTGACTTTTGCCATGAAAAACACATCTTAATTACCAAAATGTTTCCCAAACGATAGATTTTTTGTAACCCACTTTTAGATTCACAACGGCAAAAACATGAAATATGATTTATGCTTTGTGCATAAATCCAATAAAAAAGCCAAGACCTTTGAATTGTTGAGCGCTCTGGAGAGTTCTCATTTACAATCACAAAAGAGAAATTCTGTCAAAATACAGAGAAACAGAATGATCTTGTAATTGGTACAGTCCAACTGTGCAAAAGTTACCCTCCTTATAGAAGGAAGTTTGGCCAACGTAAGTTTTCTTAACAGTGCGGCTGTATTCTGTATCATAAAGTATGTTATAATATAGAAGTATATCAAATATTACAGTAATATACAGCAATACTCTCCGTATGTTGTGTGGTGATCCATATTTGACACAAATCTGCTGTTGCACTTTTAGTACAGAGCAAATGTAAAAGCAACATTTCATTATAACATGTGTTTTTTGTCCTGAGTATGAACTGGGACTGTCACAGAAATTTAGTCAAAACTGATCAGAAATTACAACAGAAACAAAGTCATTTTTTTGGCTTATTTTCATGGTGAGCTCAAAAATCTAGGCAAAAATCTTTTTAGGGTGGGATTATTTATTTATTTTTTAAATAAATTCTTCTTTGTTTTCTTTCTTTTCTTTTCATCTATCAAGGGACAGCTCACAACAAAACTCTTCTGACTCTAAATTATTCAGTGGAACGTTGTCATGGTCTCTCATTCTTTCCCAAATTTTGTGAGCTGACCCAAAATGGCATCATTCCTTTAGGATATAATCTTATTTTTGTTTAGAAATCTCTTTTTTTCTTTTTTCTGAAAGTTGTTTGGCGTCAAATGTTAGATGTAGTGGAGCAGCCCTTCAGCTTTTGAATACAGTGGATGAAAATGCAAAACAGCTCTCAGATGGAAGGAAACTAAAGTAAATCCATCTAGTTTAAGCATCAAAAGTTAACAGAAAATCAAAATGTTGTGGTCACCAGTATCAAAAGTCTTGGTCTGGAAAAGAGTGCAGCACAGTGAGTTAACAATGTGCTCTACAACAGCAGCATTGTACTCTAACTATGAGGCCTGATTGCTGTGGCTTGAGGATTTGAAGTCGAGGGAGGTCAATAGTAAAGGGTTGACCCGTGATTTCAAGATTTAAAATGGATAGGACAGTTCAAATCCAAACTTTCATTCTACTGCCTGAAGTAAAAGTTGAATTAGTATAAATGTGTACAAATGTTGCATAACAACAGGAACAGTGAGGTGTTGGATCAATACAATAATATGTAAAGGCAAAGTAGTTATGTTTGATAGAATGACATGACTAATCTTTCTAAATCTACACTAATATATGTTGGTTGGGTTGCTTTGAATATCAGCTAAGATAGGTTTAATTCAATTTCATACACATTTTAGACTCATGGCTTGTTGTGCTCTCCATCAGCAGTTTAAAAATGTACATGTTATTGCAGGTCATGATGTATTTTTGTACGTTTGGGTCCCAGTGAGAGACCAAATTTGTCTTTTAGATCTCGAGCTGAGAGTGTTCGGGAACCCCAACTTTAAAACAATACAGATGTTGTTGTTTTAAGTCCAGGACCCAGACTCTGTGTATTTACCCTCCCACTGTGTATCTGATCCTGACCATCATTTACACAGCGATGATTCACCACCGGTGTCATGCTCATTTACACTTGTGTCTACCATGCAGATGATCCACTAGCTGTTGCTGCCTTGTCATCAGGAACCACAGCTGATGATGTTTGGGTCTATAATTTCCTGGCATTACTGAGACCCTTTTTTAACAAATAAAGAGAATTATTTAAGCCATGTGCAGATGTTTGTTGCAACTCATAGGAGAACATGTGTTTCATGTGGTTTGGCTGAAACAGTCATCCTTTAGGTATTAGAAACTGATGGAGAGAGAGAGACAAGGAGGTGCTGTTTTTACCCACAGCGGAATAAACAACTGAGAAGAGGATGAACACCTGGTTATTGAAAGGTGGAAGTAAATCCTGTGCCAACACACTTCCATGCCAAATGTCAGCAGAATGTTGCTAGGAAATCCGGTCAACAACTCACATACCAGTGCTTGTTTACCGTCACTCACACACACACATACACACATACGCACATGCACACATTATTCACTTCCTGTTCTTTTTCTGTTTGGGAGCAGTGCTAAAGCTGGAATCGATCCTTTATCAGATCCCCTTGATTATGCCGGAGGTAATGACCTGCATGACACTAAACCTGTGTGTGTATATGTATTACTGATGTTGTAGAGCAGGGGTCACCAACTATATTTGTTAGATGGCCAGAATTTTACTGGACAGTCACCTTGGGGGCCGGACAAATAAAAAGTTTTAAAAAATCAAATTTTGGCATAACATTATTATTTGATGTTTATTGTTTATATTTGTTTCATTTCATTACAAAACTGAAGGCATTTTAGCTTTTATGAGTCAGGCTCCTATCACCTATACCACAGTCAACCACCAGGAGTGATAGAGATATTTTGCCTCAACTCAATT
>JAPZDZ010042703.1:0-10430 GCA_029783805.1 Acanthurus tennentii
TGTTTTGAATTGGTTTGTAGTGTGTCTTTGACTGTTTAGGTGAGTTTGTTTGTTTTAGGTGAGTTGTATTGTGAGCTCTCTTGTCTTGAATTGGCTTGTATTGTGATTATATGACTGTTTGGTCGTTTACTCTTCTTCCTTGCTTCACCCATGAGAGTAGGGGAATAGAGGGAGGTAGAGCACAGCCTAACCTGGTGGGGGAGAGTTTAGCCCCACAAGGCATCTCTCCCTGTCTACCTTCATTGTTCAAACTAGCCGCCACTTTTTGGGTTAAAAAGAAAAAAACAAAAAACCCCCCAAAACACCATCTAGTCCTACACAATAGAATTGTTTAGGTGGGTTTTTGTTTGCTGAATATGTAGTGTGTTTTGTCCTAGCTGTTGCTTGTGGTAGCATAGGCAAGGTAAAGGAGAAAGTTGTTGTGGTGTGAGGAGCAGTGATGGCTGACATTAGGGGAGTGACTCTGTGACGCCAGTGATCACTGTCTAGCCTCCAGGAGGTGTCGTAGGACCAACTAAACGAAACACTGGTGAAAGGAGGTTCCCACCTTATGACCCCAAAGACATGTTAGTTATCACTGCTCATTGGTCTGTATAGTTAAGTTAATAGTTGTCTAGGTTATATAGGACACAGTGCAAGGCAGTTGTTAAGCATAGGGAGCTTTTCACCGAGTCTGGTCCATTTTCTGTAGCACAAGTTTCTTGTGTTTACCTTAAATAAAATGAAATGTGAGGACAGTGCTCATAAACAACAGGTAAGGGCAGACAAACCTTGCAGTCCAGCTCTGCTCTGCACACAGGAACAAGACAGACCTCCTCACACTGCTGAGAGGTAACTGGATGATTTGGGGTGTTGAATGTGAAAGCAGTGGCATTCTTTGCCTGAAGATGACATAGTTTTACTATTATAGGAATACCAACTGTATGCTCCTTTCTTTTGCACTTTGATAGCTTGAATATGTTCGAAACCTTAATGTCTCTTAAATAGTTTTCTAACATATCAAATGACTAACAGTCACACTATAAACACCATTGAAACACCATTGGGTTACTGGAAAGAGTGATGTTTTTCACTGTGTCCACAGTACTGTGCTTTGGTTTCTCTTATTAATGTCACCATCCAATCCAATCCAATCCACTTTATTTGTATAGCACATTTCACAACAAAAACATCTCCAAAGTGCTGTACATAGAATCATAAAAACAAAAAACCAAACATTTCCATAAAACAATATGCAATAAATAATCAAATAAGTGCATAAATCTAAAATGATGCTATAAATAAACAATAAAATCAAACAGATGAACATAGTAAAATAAATAAATAAAGGACACAGAAGACCACAAAATTCATGCAAAGTTTAAAAGCCAGGGAATAAAAACCGGTCTTAAAATGAGATTTAAAACACTCCACCGTGGGGGCTGTTTGGACGTGGAGGGGGAGGGCATTCCAAAGTCTGGGGCCAACCACAGAGAAAGCCCTGTCCCCCCTGGTTTTAAGTCTCGCTCCAGGCACCACGTGCTGGAGCTGGCCCTCGGACCTCAATTCACACGCTGGAGTATAAATTTGGATGAGGTCCGTGATGTACTGTGGGGCCAGTCCATTCAAAGCTTTAAAAACAAACGATAAAATCTTAAAATCAACTCGAAAATTAACAGGGAGCCAGTGCAAAGACGTGAGGATTGGGGTGATGTGTTCCCGCTTTTTGGCCCCTGTTAAAAGTCATG
Source organism: Acanthurus tennentii (assembly GCA_029783805.1). Taxonomy (NCBI): domain Eukaryota; kingdom Metazoa; phylum Chordata; class Actinopteri; order Acanthuriformes; family Acanthuridae; genus Acanthurus; species Acanthurus tennentii. Next base: position 1,728 of record JAPZDZ010042703.1, read on the forward strand.
CCACGGCCTTCTGGACTAACTGCAGATAAGAGAGGGCTTTGTTGCTGACACCTGAGTCAAGTGCATTGCAGTAGTCCAGTCGACTTGAAATAAAAGCATGCACAATCTGTTCAAAAAGGGTAAAAGATAAAAACGGTTTCACTTTTGATAAAAGACGAAGATGATAAAAACATGATTTTAAAATGCTGTTAATGTGATTATCAAATTTAATATCACTGTCTATGGTGATGCCAAGGCTGGTGACTTTAGGACGCTCATACTCTGTGAGGGGTCCCAAGTCAATGAGGGCACTGCCAAACACCATAACCTCTGTTTTTTCCCTATTGAGTTTTTAAAAATTCTTGGCTAACCAAGCCTTGACATCACATTGACAGTCAAATAGGGGTGTCAGGGGGCAGTGGCTGTTCTTAGAGATTGGCATGTAAATCTGGCAGTCACTGGCTTAAAGATGATAACACATACCATGTCTCTGACAAATCTCTCCAAGTGGTAGGAGATATAATGCAAAAAGGATAGGTTCCAGGATAGATCCCTGGGGGACCCCACAATGAAGTGGGGTAGAGGACAAAGTGGAGACCCCCAGTCTGACAGAGAAAGACCTCTCTGACAGGTAGGACCTGAACCACTCCAAGGCGGTCCCCCTGACACTCACACAGTCCCTCAGGCGGTATAAAAGAATTTTGTGGCTGACCGTGTCAAAGGCAACTGTCAGGTCTAAAAGTACTAAAATGACAGAACTACCTGAGTCAGTCATTAAAAAGAGATCATTAAAAACCTTCAGAAGTGCAGACTCAGTACTGTGAAATGCCTTGTACCCAGACTGAAACGGGTCTAAAGTGCCATTACCATCCAGAAAAGGCTGCAATTGCGCAAAAACACACTTCTCTAGAAGTTTTACCACAAAGGGTAATTTGGAAATGGGCCAGTAATTTGACAATTAATCAAGGGCTCAACAACCGTTTTTGGTTTAGCATGCTCTGTTTGACTCATGTGTCTCTTGCAGTAGGGCAATCTGTGCCCTTTCCTTCCACATCTTTGATGAAATTATATTCCTTTTAACTGGATTCAAAACCCCATTTACATTGAAAGAAATCAACTTCAATGGACTATTTTGCATGGAATTGTGCACGGGATAAACCAGAAAGGCAGTAAACACCAAACAGAAGCAGGCAGAACATCCCCAATAAAATGACAGGAATAATAAGAACAAACAAATAAAGCAAAAGGTCTGAAAATAACTCAAACATTAATGTTTAAACCACACTTCCAGCAATGATCACTTACACTTCTTCCCTTCATCTTTGAAGGAAAACCCCTTAAGCTGCCCGAGCAAGAGGGCTTTCCCGTATATCCTCAGCGTCTCTCTTCTAGAGTAAGCTTCCAGAGACGTTATTCTTGATTGGAGCTTTTCCTGCATCGTAAGCATCTCAGCCAGTACTTCATCCGACTTTTGTACCTTATCTTCATGCTCGGCCATCCTGTTTTCCACTTCATCAGTTCTCGTGTTGGTTTTGGTCAATTCTCCTTTTAGATCTGTCATTTGTTGATTATTGTCTTTTCTAAAGTCCTTTCACTCTTTACCAACAACTCTTAACTCCTTCAGTATGATAGAAATGTTACCGGCTCCTCTTCAAACTCCATAATATCGTCATCAGGGCTAGGCGAGGGAGAGTTAGCTGCACCAGATTCAGAGGAGCTAACGTTAGCTTCACGTTTTAGCTACGACTGGTCAGTTTCATTTCAACGTTGCCTGACTTTCTACCTGCCCTTTTTGTTAGACGTCATCTTAGCCCCTGTCCATACTTCACCACTCAGTTCGCCTGTTATTTTTCTACTTTTTGGGGCATTTTTGTTTTCTCTCGTTGAGAGCTTCCTCCCATAGCCACCATCCCCTCTCAACTGGAACCGGAAGCCTTGGGCCATTTCTTTCAAATAGGACTCCCACACTTCTGATGACCATGAAAACACACTTAACAGGGGTTTAATTGGTAATGACCTTTATTTTAATTTTAGCAAGGAATTTAACTCACAGCAAAAACAACAGGTTATATCTGTTGTCAGAAGTCCTACTCCAAAGGTCCAGAAAAAACAGCTTCAGTCGAGGGTGGGGGATGAACAGGCAGTTTAGAGTGTCAGGTATGGCAACCGGACTATGGCGGAAAGGCTCTGGGACAGACAAGTGAACTGATTCTCTTTTCCAGTAACAAAAAACCACAGCCTCAGGCAGACAAAAGAAACAAGGAAAAAACAGAGGCCACTCGAGCTTTTAACCAAAAGCGCAGAATTGGTTACCAGGACAGAGGTGAGGAGGGGTGGTCGAAGCAAGCAGGGTCGAAGCCGGGTCAGTCCAAAGGATTTTGCTGGAAAGTCTGGCATGAATGTGTCACAAACTAGCAGAGAACAAAGGGGGAGAGAGACCTATATAACATGGGGACAGGTGCAGGTGGTTGAGACTGATTGGCAGAGGAGGTTGGCTGAGGGAGTGAGTAAGTGAGTGGTGATGCGTTCAGGGTGACACAGAGAAACCAGTGGTGAAAAACTGCAAACCATGACAGACCAATACAGTTTTTATATTGTCGCTATCTTGTTGTGGGTGTTAAGAACAAAATAGTTATCCCCACTCCACCTCATACTCGCAGCACTGCCTGTCTTCCTCCTCCCTGTTACTTTCAATCTTCTTTTCTTTCCTTATTTTTCTTTATTTCTATTCATCATTCATCTTTCTATTAATTCATCTGTTTATTTTTTCTTCTTCTCCTTTCTCCTCCATCAGCTGCAACCTCTGTCTCTCTTTTTTCCCCCTGATTCACTGTGGTGTAACACTGCCCTCTCTGGCTGACAACAGGAAACTCCATGTAATAAAGTCTGGTTGACCAGTATCCAAGGAGGGTGGGTGATGGTCACAAGCGCGCACTATAAGTAAAAAAAATTTGGCTTTAAGACCAAAAGTGTATCAATCTCATAAAAAGTTGAAACCCAATGTGGTCTCAAACTATGAGTACAAATGCATACAAAAAAAATTACAAAACAATTAGTCTGAAGACTTTATTAAGGGTCAAATAGAAACAACTCATAAAACTACAATCAGGCTACAAAACAAGGCGTTTTCAACGTGCTGACCTCAGATGCCCACCAACAAACCAATCAGTGTCAGGTATAGAGACACGCAGCCCACGTATTTGATAACGAAAAGACGTGGGTTTGTCTAATTGTCTAAATGTTCAAGTTTCTTGCTTATTATGCTGCTTTTCAGCGCTGCTGGCATAATATTTAGATACAAGGACAAATTATGAAACAAAATTGCCAATAATTTTTCATTGCTCTTGAGTTTTCTTTCAGATGTTCCCATATTCACTAAGGGAGAAATGATGGGTGTTGAGGCAGAAATGAGAAAGGATTACATCACCCATGATTGCTTAGCAATGCAGCAGTAGGTACTATGTTTATGTGATGGTGTCACGTGAAGCAAGTGTTTGGATTGACTTCTTAAACTGCATGTAACAACAGGCAAACTCTGCAGACCAGTTCTGCACACATGGAACCAACAGGGCATCCAACCTGTTAGCCATCAACACTGGGAAACTGCATTTGGATCATTTATGTTTCATGCGAACTCAGTAGACATTTCTAAGGAGACAATAGAATTTTACTATTCCAAGTGGGCATTGTATAAAAACAAATGTACTTCCTTTATAATTGTGTTAAAAGGTTAATAGCTTTAAATGTTATGTCAGATGACTCTGATTCAGTATTTAAATTTATTTAAATTTTTAAAACTCTTGAGATTTACAATCAGCCTCTCCAATAATGTTACATGCAACTTCATCTCAGACAAACATCACTGGACTGCAGTACCGTGGGATGCTGGAACTTGTGTTGTTTTCTGTTCCAATTACATTACCATGTTGCGTGTTCCTTTTCATTAATGTCACCATGTTATTCACCTTGAGAAGTAAATCTGTGTTTCGTGAGAAATCTCGTTACATTCTTCTGTATAATCTTCTTTTTCCAGACACTATGCAGATGGCATTGAGTCAGGTACTCTACCTAATATCTGCTTGGAGAGTGAGGCTGACATATCCTGTGTGTGGTGTTCTTGCCATGCTCGCAATTCTCATACATGAAGTTTCTCCTCTCACATTAGTGGCGATGTGTCTGGAGAGATATGTTACTGTGTGCTACCCACTGAGACATGCTGCCATCATTACTATCAGAAACACAGGGTTGGCTATCACTGTGATTTGGACCTTCAGTTCACTGAGTATTCTCACTCGAGTCCTTTTGTTGTTAGATTTCCCCTTTGAAGAGCTGGAAAGCCTTCAGATGACAGATATTTGCACTGTAGGAGCCATGTTTATCGAACCAATGTCTCAGCTTTATGACAGAGCCTTCACGGGTCTGGTGTTTGTATCAGCTGGTGTGGCAGTGAGTTTCTCCTACATTGGTGTGTTGGTGGCAGCCAAGTCAGCCTCCACAGACAAAGCTTCAGCCCGTAAGGCTCGTAACACATTGCTGCTGCATCTGGTGCAGCTTGTCCTCAGTCTCTCCTCAACCTTTTTCAGCCCTCTGAATATGGCCATCTCAAAAATATCTGACAGAATCACATCTTTGCGCATTAAGAGTTTTCTTTATGTGTTAATTATCCTTTTCCCCAGATGTCTGAGTGCTCTCATCTATGGGCTCAGAGACCAGACCATCAGACCGGTCCTCATGCACAATCTGTGCTGTGGACTCAAACTGTCAGTCAAGCTTAAAGTACCAGCATAGGCTATATTGAATTTTAAGTATCTCTATTTGAGAAAATGTAACATGTCTTTTTTTTTAACTCGCTTTGCAAAAGATTTTTATTGGTAAATACAAGATGGCAAAGTTAAAGTGGTTTTATTTAGCAAGAATGTTTTTTTTAATCATGAATAAGTGAATGTTGGAACATTGTATTAAATTACATATTTTTTTCTGACCAACACTTTCAAACATTGTAATACTAATACTGTTGATGCAAAGTTCTTTCATGGTGTTAAATTTGCTTGTAACACAGTTAAGATTCTATTGGTTACTTCTATTTTCTGCAAACAGATAAAAGTAATGAATTAGCTTCAAGTTCAGTTTATTCTAACATATGTCTTTAACTTACCATAATAACGTGGGTTTACACACACCGCATACTTCAAAGGTCCCATGTTATGCCCCTTTTTGACATTGTTAACAGGTGTCAGAGATCCCAAACACATGCCTTTGGAGTTTCTAGCTTGAAATGCCACTTGAGTCATGCTCTTTTTTTTCATATGTGCCTTTTCTTGTTCTTCTTCTTCTTTTTTGTTAAATCCTCTATTAATTCATGGAAATATGTACCTAAACCTAACTCGAAGTGGACAAAAACCTTGTTTAACTGTCAAGTGTGAAATCCATGAACTAAAAATAACTCTTTGAATGCAAATTTGTTTTATTTCATCATTCCACAAATTATTAATTATTATAATTACATTTAGCCTCCAAAACTTTAAGTCGCCCTCATAAATTTTCATTGTACAGATCATTATCAAGTTAATTTGTAAAACTTTACCATAGTTTTTCTCCACAGAGGTTCATGTCATCCCATCTGCATGAAGATCCCAGACAAACATCAACAGGAATCATTAATCATGTCAACGTTTACAGAAAAAGTTTCACAGTTAGTCATCTAAATATTTAATGTATCTAAATCTAAATGAGTTATCAGGAGACATGATCAAATGGGAGCAGGTACTCACCTCAGAGTAATTTCAGCAGCTGTAAAACAACATTGTTAAGGCTGTGGTAGAAATTATTGAATCACTATCAAGACATCTGCATAATAATTACATTATTTTGACCTTTGTCCTTTGAGTAAATTCAGACTGTCTGGCTGTGAAGATTAAAGGCCTTGAGTTGCTAATTTCTTGTGATCTGCTTGTTTTGATGACTGGTTCTGCCTTGAATTTGGTGTTTAGAAGAGATGACAGGGTGTGGCAGGACAATCATAAAGATTGTCTTTGTGACCTTGGTTTGTTGTCTAACTAGACCAAAGAGCAAAGTTTGTTAAACCACTGTTGCATTCATAAATGTTTTGCCGTATTTACTCTAAAAAGTCTCATACTCAAATGTTTTACATTACTCTGTAAAGGATTACACACACACATACAAATATATAAAAATAATATATATATTAGCACTGTTGGCTGTAGAGCTGGCGAAGTTAATGCATTAATAACGCGCTAACTCAAACTCCTTTTAACAGCACTAATTTTTTTAACGCGCGATTAACACACGCACGGTCTGAGCCTTGCCAGCTCCCATAGTTTCAGGAAGTGGCGCTAAAATAACATTGCAAACGGTTACAAAACACAAATGGATACAGAAAAGGGACTTTTAAACGGAAAGTTTAGCTTCAAAGTTTTCCCCGATGGTTCTCTGGACAAAACAAAAGTAATTTGTATTTATTGTAAATGTGAACTAAGTTAACACCGGAGCACCTTCAGTCCTAAATACCACATGACTGGAGTGTATCTGGACAGTATTAGTACGTAATCGTTTTGGAATGTTCCAATGAAAATAAAAATAGAATATTTCCACAAAGGAATTATTATTGTCCCCTCCAATTTTTCCTAGAGTATAAGAAACACAGTAAATATCTTCTTAAGTTACATATAGAGCAGGGTAAAATTTTGCAATTAATTTACGTTAATTTGAGTTAGCTCAGTACACTAATGCATTAATTGCGATTAAAAATTTTAATTGACTGACAGCCCTAATTTACATATACTGTATCATTACCATCAATCCCAGGACCCTGTAGCAGTGAGCTAATAGCACTAACCACAGATCACTGAGCATATAAAGGACAGCTTGGAATATGAAATAGCATTTACATATTAAAAGTTGTATACGTATAAAGAAAAAGTTTATACAACTTCATACTGAATATTTAGGTTAACTTTTGGTGATAGCAATGAAGATTGAGGTTTTTTTTCGTCTTTTACCATGGACTTGTTTGTGCTTGTTGGATCATGATTTTTGTCCAGAAAGACATTGTCCTTTCTTCATTAAGATTACTGATTAACACCCTTGGGAGGTTTTGTTTATATCACTTCTAACCAAAGAGCTTGATGAGTGCTTAGAATAATTAATGTGTCCAAATGAGAAATCAGGGGGATGGTTCGGATGTCGGGATTTCTCTCTGTATTACCTCTGAGTTTTTTACCAAACTAAAAACAATACTTCCATAACAACAAGGACAAGTTTGTTAACAACAAGTTAACAAAAGTTCAACTTTGCCAGACTTGCATCTGTAAAATAAAACTTAATGTAAAAATCTTATATGCTTACCACAGCTAATTATTAGAGTACATTTTTTAGACATAGTCATCTGATGTCAAAAGCATCCGTTAAAACAAGTGCTGGCCTTCCCACTGACCCCCGCTGACATGGCGCATATTTGTTGTAAAATGCTCTTTAATAATTAGATATGCGGGTATGCCTGTCACGTAAGTGATAAAACCCAGGTTATTTTCCAAAACTCCAATTACAGAGGTTCATTAAACGCCTCACGAGCCAAGGCAACCATTAGGCGGCACTTTTGAAACTAAACTCGCGCAGCGGAGAAACTGAGGATGCCGGTTACCGGAGGACTCAAGACGACCTGCTGCCTCAGAAAAAGAGGAGGCAAATAAGTCAGCCGATACTTGCTTAAATTATATCATTACTTGCATGAAAACTGTTATGAATATGCAGTTAATTGTCAGCCAAATTAGTTAAATTTGGTATGGGGGGGTAGTTGATGCTAGCTTATGTGGTCAGCTTTAATAGAGAATGCCAGCTAACTATTAACCCATTTATTGTAGCTTTCTATAGGGATTGTCAAACCTCTTGATAAATTTAGGATGCCAGAACATCTAGCAGCTGACACTTTGGGCTGGTGCGAGGTTAATGACGTTATGATAAGTCATTACTGTCTTATAATAACTGGCAGATAATGAAGAGAGCTGTAGGATATTTTTTTCTATTTAAAGGGAGGACATTTAACCTAACACATATGTTTTACTACTAATCACAATTAGTAGTAAAAAAAAACCAGGTTTGTTATGGAACTCATTATGCTAACTGTATAGGTAGTATTCTCTTTGCCTTCAGTTAATCCGAGACATTACTGTTAAAATAAGAAACCAAACTACATCAACAAGCAATAGTTTACAGTTTTAGCTCATCTACCAGGACAACAAAATAGGGTTCTGACATTCAGGTACAGCTTTGGTTTTGATGTGCCACCCCCAGATTTTCACTGGTCCCAGCTAGCATCCTGTGAAACATTTATGGGTGCACTACTGCCCTCACCACTAGGTGTCTCTGTAAGCCTGTGTAGAGTAGAAGAAGACTGCAGTAATAATCAAGCAGTAAACTCCTCACTTTGCATTGAAGCCGACCAGGAAGTAGAAACCTGCAATTCCTCGACTGGCTCAAAAAGGAAGCAAATTCTTGGAGCCCATGTTAAAACTTTAGAGCAGAAATAAACGTATTTATAGCCTGGTTCAAAAAACACTATTTTTTGTCTACAACTTCTTTACCATCTCATGAAACTCTGAGGGGGTGAAGTTTTGTTAAAACTCATTTGTCCATCCATCCATCTTCTTCCGCTTATCCGGGGTCGGGTCGCGGGGGCAGCAGCCTAAGCAGGGAAGCCCAGACTTC
>JAPZDZ010042705.1:0-10427 GCA_029783805.1 Acanthurus tennentii
GGTTACACTGGTGAAAGCCGGCGTCATCCATGCTAGCAAATACATCAGAGAACATTATTTTTTTCTTGTATATGTTTAGAGATATCTCAGTGTTAAACCAAACGCACATCTGTGCAGTTGGTCTGTCCTATGATGAAAGATATTGGCAATCAATTTTTTTACCACATCAAAGTGAAATGATTTATTTGATCGATCATTATGTTATAAATACCAATAGACTGATTTGATATAATTTTTAATCATATTAAATATTACAAATAGATGAATTATACTGCATATGCAATTAGACTATAAAATGCACAAATTCAAATTGTGCTCAGTTAGCTCTGGTATACCAGCAGTGTAAAAAAGACATGGCAGCAAATCAAGATTAAACATTAAAAAAAAAATCCAAAGTGGTATGTCACTGCCTCATAATTTTTTCATAGTGCATGCATGATATGATTTCTCAAATCGCTTGCTTTGCTTTGCATCCATTCTCTTCTTGGCAGCCTGAGTTTAAATTCTGAACCCGATAAAGGCCTTTTTTTAACGAGCTCCATCCATTGTGTTTACATTAGCATCGTGTACTAGCTATGTAACTAAACTACCAAGCAACTTTTAACTTGTAGCAGTGGTTCCCTTCAAGCCCAATTTCTCTGTCCTGCCAGCTGTGGCATACTAGAGGCTAAAGTGAGTCAGTATCACCGTCTAGTGGCAGAAGCTGTATTACAAGAGAGTATGGGCTGTACCCTGAGTGCTTAGCAGTCTGTATCTATGCAATGCCATATATTGGCTACTTTGGCATGCCACTAAAGCTGTTACTTCTGGACACTCTGTTGATTGGGATAGCTAATTTTTATAATTACTTATTTTTTTACTTGATTTTACAAATAGCACCTCTAATGCAAGTTAGTGGTCAATGGTAAACAAAAATGTGACCTCACAATAAAAATATTAAATGAGAGCATAAACCTGTTTTACTCTTGTATTAACCAACAGATGTTTTAAAACCTAAAGTAAATGTGTACTAAAGTACTACAGGTCGGTATTCTCAGTTAGGGTCAGTTGAGACTGATATGCTTTTCTTCAGCTACACACAAAAGTAACTCTTCAGTAATATCTTGTAAATACTAAAATTATTCCTTCAATTAATATTGTATATATTTAGATGGAGGGCTATAAATAGTGAAAAAGAAAATAGCCAAACGCCATGTATGAGTTGTTTCAAGTAGTTAAGTGGGATCAATATGTCACCCCTTGAGTTGCAATCCTGAAATTTTGGGGTTGTGCATTGTTTCATTTTTTTCAAAGCTCTACTTGTGTGAGTAAGACTAAAATTTTAAATTACTTATTCAAACAGCTTGTATGGGCTTTTGGGTTTGTTTATAAAGTTTTTCATTAATAAGGTTTTTTCCATGCCTATACAGTTTGTTCTATGCCCAAGAGCATTTTATTTCTTGCAATGCTTGACTACAACATAGCTCTGTGCCAACTGCTCCACCTCTACTCTATGTGATTCTGCACTTTCAGTGTCTTTTCCTTCCTGCTGCCCTGTGTTGCCTCCTTTACAGCTCTGGCAGTCTACTGTAGTGAAGGTTGCATTGAGGTCTCACACACAGTGGGCAGCCTATCCTCTTTCATAACTGCAGTTTCAGACTGAGATGATTCGATGCAACCACTGGTAACATGGCTCAGTCCTGGACCTGTTTCCATTACTGGCCTCCTGAGGTTTGACTCCTCAGCTCCTTCCGTTGTGCTTGCCTTTTTCTCTTTCTTCCTCCTCTCTTTATTTGTCTGCTCCCCTTCTCTCCTCTCTTCTTTTCCCCTCAGTTCTTGTTTGCTCTCTTTTACATGAAGCTGGCCCGTCCTCTCTGCTAATTTCTTTAGCTCCTGCTCCTCCTGCTCCTCATCCATGGAGCTCAATGAGTGAAGTCCTGTGTTGACCAGTCTCTTATTTTGTAGGTCTGTCAGAAGAGAAAGTTTCACATTTACATGGCCAGTCTCTTATTTTGTAGGTCTGTGACTAGAAAAGGTTTCATATTTATATGCAGACTGCAAATCATTTTCAGCATTGCAAACAACAGAACTAAGTGGCACAAGAAGCGGGTATGAAACATATGCAGCACATATGCGCACTATGCAAAGAAGGGTGCCAAACAATGGTGAAAATGTACGCAAGATTTAAAATTGTCTCTGCTGTCAGTTAGTTTTTGTTTTGTAATTTATAATCAGTAAGGGCTTGATCACACCTGGCTGGGTCACTCGGGTGAGAGTGTCTGATGTTAAGACCCGATACACCCTATGACCCGGGAACATCACTGACGATGTGTTCAGGTTGCACCATGAGGTGTATTTAAGTACTAATTCAGTATGGCAATGCCATTGACTTCCAGGAAGAGGCTGGATGACAACCTTGAAAGTGTGGTGACAACTGGAGAGACAGTAGACATTTGGTATTTTATTGGGTTAGCATCCCAATGCGGCTTTCGAAAGGGAGCACCCAAATAACGCCACAAATAACCCTAAGGAAAAATACCCCCAGCGGTGCCCAAGAGGAGGGGAGAATGAATGCCCCGAACGGATGGATTATTTGGAAAGACCCTTGCAAATGGACAACTGACTATGAGTGCAGTCTGCAAATGTGGCAAGGTCTGCAAAAACCAGGCTCAAGTGGAGTTCCATACAAGGTCTTCAAACAGTTTCCCAGCTTGTTGGAGCATCTTTGGAAGATCTTCAGAGTTATCTGGAAAAGAGGGAAGGTACCTCAGCAGTGGTAGTACGCAGAGGGAGTGTGGAATCCCAAGGAGGAGAATGCAAGTAACATTGAGCAGTTCAGGACAATCTCCCTCCTTAGTGTTGAGTGCAAGACCCTCTTTAAGATCGTTGCCAATCGCCTCATGGGATTTCTCCTGAAGAACACCTATATGGACACCTCGGTGCAGAAGGGAGGAGTCCCAGGGGTCCCAGGGTGTATCAAATACACTGGCATGGTAATGCAACTGATCCACGAGGCGAGAGAGAGCAGGGGGTACTTGGCAGTTCTGTGGCTGGACCCAGTGCTTACAGGATGATCCCGCACAAGCTGGTGGAATTGTCCCTAAGCAGATGCCACGTCCCAGAGAAGATCCACAATCTCATCCTAGACTATTATAACAACTTAAATCTGAGGCTGTCCTCTGGGACTTCAACATCATACTGGCATCATCAGGAGAAAGGTATCATTACCAGCTGTACAATCTCTATGTCCCTGTTTGCACTGGCCATGAATGTGCACATGAATTCTGCGGAAGTAAAGTGCAGAGGCCCTTTGTCCAGATTTGGCACCCAACAAATCCTGATTAGAGCATTCATGGATGATCTCACAGTAACTACAACATCAGTGCCTGGGTGCAGATGGCTCCTTCAAGGTCTAGATAGGCTGATTACTCGGGCAAGGATGAGTTTCAAGCCCGCAAAGTCCAGGTTCTTAGTCTTGAGGAAAGGAAAGGTAACCGACCACTTCCGCTTCACTCTGGGAGACACCAAAATTCCATCTGTGTCAGAAAAGCAACTGAAGAGCCCTGGCAAGCTCTTCACCAGCAATCTGAAGGGTACCACTGCAAGTCAAGCGACCAGCGATGACCCCGACCCGTGGCTCTCAGCTGTGGACAAGTCAGGACTTCCTGGGAAGTTTAAAGCCTGGATCTACCAGCACGGCATCCTCGTCTCCTCTGGCCACTGCTAATCTACGAAATCCCAATTACCATTGCTGAGGGCTTCGAGGTGGCTGGGCCTGCCACGGAGCCTAAGCAGCATTGCTTTGTTTGGGCACAACACCAAGCTGCAGCTTCCATTCAGCAGTCTGGCAGAGAAGTTCAAAGTTTCCCGAGCCAGAGAAGTCCTGCTCTACAGAAATTCTGCTGACAAAAAGGTCTCCTTAGCAAGTGTGGAGGTTAAAACAGGAAGGAAGTGGCACACCCAGGATGCAGTGGAGTGAGCGAAGGCAAGGCTGCGGCACAGCGCCCTGGTGGGCACTGTGACTACGGGTCTGGCTGGGCTGGGTAGCAACCCAAAACCATGCTACAGTAGAGCCAGAAAGGTGAAAGCTTATCCAGGAGGAGGTTCGTGTTGAGGTGGAGAAGGCTCGCTTTAGCAGAGTGGTGGGCATGAGTAAGCAGGGCGCCTGGACCAGGTGGGAGCACATAGCTGGAAGGCGAAGCCACACCATTTCAACTTCTGCACATGCACATCTTTCTGAACAAAGTGCCTCAGTTCCTCTTAAAGGGTGCATTTGATTTATTGTTCTGGGACATTTAATTTCATCTACACCCAAACCACAGACTTTAATAATGCTGTTTGCACCAGGACAGGATGATTAATTACCACTAAAACAAATCTTTTGCCATACACAGTGTTAAGTGTTTGTAATTTCTTTCTTATCACTCCTGACAAAACCTTTGGCTTCCAAGAGAATTTACACCACATGAAATATACAGCATGACAATCATTCATAATGCAAAGAGGGTCTCTTTCTAGATGACAATAATTTTAAGTCCATAGAGGGTCTAATTCCAAATAAAGAGAATGATGGTCAGTAATGTAACAACATAATGAACATTAAAGGAAGTCAATAGGAATATAGGAATATATTTTATATACTATTGGGAAGTTACAGTGTGCTGTACACATTTCCAAAGGGATATGTCAGATTTAACAGATTTTACCACAATTTGTATATTTTGAAAGTTATATTTAAAATAATTTAGATTGATGTGACAGAGTTACCTTAATTTGTCAGATGTTTTCATTTTCGATTAAGATAAAAAAAATTAAAAAGGTTTCCATCAAACAACCTTTTTAATATGTAAGAATGTATGTCTTTCTGTGTATGTGTGTTACCTGCTATTGTTTGCTGATGTGACGAGGTGGAAGGCTCTGCTTTTGAATGATGCTCTTCAGTTTGATTTGCTGTCGATCCAGCTTTCAGTGTGATGTACAGAGAAGTGCCTCTAGAATGACTGTGGTTATTATCATCTCCACTTCCATCAGTGTTACTGATGTTGGTGGTAATAGTGTCTTCTTGGGTGGTGGTCTGGCCTTCATTCCTGCAAGTACAACCTTTGTTTTCATAATCATCACCAAACACTTCAGCAGATTTGCTGCCATAGGTTTTACTATGGATGAGAGTAGCAGCAGCTTTGGTGTCTGTAATTCGATCTCTTCTGTAAAGCTTAGGGGCTTTACTACCACCACTGTCATTATTAGTGCTGGCACTTTGAGCAGCTTTGCTGTTCCTTCTACTTGTGTTTGCTAAGTGAGGCTTGTCTGGAAGCAGAGGGCGGCCTCTGAAGGCTAGGTCTGGGTATGTCATCTGCATCTCCATCATAGACTGGTCTAGGCTGATGAGGTGGCAGCATCGAGGCTTGGGCTCAGGACTGACTGCAAGCCTGGTGTACAAATTCAGAGATTTCTAGAGAAATGAAACAGAGATGAGTTCAACACAGACTGCAGCTTTTAAGGCTTGTTATTTTTTTGTCACATAACTTTCTGTTTCTGGCAGTAGCACAAGGAGCCTATAAAGTGCATTTCGTTACACAACCTTATGTTGTACAGTACAGGAATAATTAAGTTAATCTTGAATCTTAACCTGATTTCTTAAGTCCATGGTATTAAGCACTGTCATGTGTGAAGAGATAAAATAGTAAAAATACTCAAAGGAATATAAAAATCCATCAATAAGAGCAATGTGACATTCAGTAGAAATCATCTCTTAAAAGAAGTAGACATAGATAAAGGAATAAAAACAGAAAAGGGAAAAAAAGATTAAGTGGGTAAAAGTGAGTTTAAAAAATTGACTTTACTTGAAAGCAAGTCTGTAACAGTGAGTTTAAAGGAATGATTTAAAAGAAGTTACTGATTCTGCACATTCTATATCCTTTGGCAAGTCATTCCAAGGTCGAAGAGCTCTGATGGCATAAGCAGAGTCACCTGCTGATTTGAGCCAGAGTTTGCAACAACCATGGGCTCAGTCCGAGAATCTACAATGGTGAATAGCATATCAACAGTGTAACCCATACAAGTTTTGAAAGTGATCAGCAAATCTAGAAATTAATTATTAAATGGACAGGGAAACTGTGGAGAGAGGCGAGGATGAGGGTGATGTAATGTTGTCTGTTAAAAACATTACGAAGCCTAGCTGCTTCATTCTGGATAAGTTGCAGGCGGGGCAGGAATTTTTGTGTGATGCCAGAAAGTAGTTAATTACAGCAGTTATATCTTGAGAAAATAAGTGCATGAATACATTTTTTCAGGTTGGGATGTGACAGAATGGATTTAATTTGAATTTAATTTGATTCTGAGATGAGTTAAACAAACTGGACTACTTTTTTGACATGTGGTTTGAAGAAAAGATTGGAATCAAATACCACTCCTAGATTCCTAGCAGTGTGCCTAATGTTGGAGGACAGTGGACGGAAGGTGTCCTCAATCAGACAAACGTGAGTTAGGATAACTGAAGACAATGATTTCAGATTTAGGGCTCTAATTTCGTAGACCAGGAGCAGGCGCAGTGCACCTGCCCTGCGCCACGCCTACGCCTTGCCAACAGGGTGTGGCCAGCGCACTTTGCAATTTTCATGAACAACGCAGTCTGGTGCAGCACGGAGCACCCACACCTCCATCCCTCCCACCAGCGCAAGTGGCAAAGGGGGAGGAGAGAAGGCGTGAGTGGGTTTAACACAGGTTTAACACAGCCGAGTGTAATCTTCACCAATCAAATGAACGCCTCTCATTGCCTTTAAATGCACTGCGGGCGCGGCGGTGCCAATTTCACCTCGCCACCACCACGGAGGAAGACAGCAGCAGCAGCTCCAGGCAGCCAAACTTCTCCCAGGAGGAAACTGATGTGCTGATTCGGGAGGTCCAAGCTCACAGTACCAGAATATATGGTAACGCGAACAGACCTCCACGGGCTGATGATGCAAAAGCAGCTTGGGAGGAAGTTGCTAATATTGTAATTCACATTTGCCCAGATATTCTGAGAACCGCTGCCCAACGTAAAAATGATGGTTCAATGATGTAAGGAGAAGTGCCAAAAAAAAAAAAATCGTCAGCCCTTCCAACAGCCTCAGGTAGAGTTGCCACCCGTCCTGTTTTTCCCAGAATTGTTCTCTTTTTTTCACCAGCTGTCCTGGGAAAATAAAAATCTCTCCCGGGACACAATTTGTCCCTGTTTTTTGGGGAAAATGCAAAAACCTCATTTGATTTCCTTCGTTCTGTAGTACAGAAAGGTCCCCCATGCTTCTGTGGCTATTTAAAATTGTCTCTGTTTTCTTCCCTTCTATGTGTACATCACACCCGCACCTGATCGCTCAGAGCGGCTCTAGGGAGGGAAACTTGACCGAAGTCTGCGCTGAGGTCTTCTTTTTACCATTTGAAATGAGAGGAGAGACAACTGATGAGGAAGGAGATAGAGCAAATACATGCAAGCCACCAGCATGAAAAAATGATATACTAGTTACAATTAGGGTTGCCACCTTTGATTTATGAAAAAACAAGACACTCGAACAAATGTTTGAGGTGGAGGGCTCGGCCACTGGTGACGCACATGCTTTGCACTCACTGGCATGGATTTTTGTGTGTAAACATCTGGTAGACTGTAAAACCTCTCTCCATTAAGGTTGGACACTTTCAGGCCACTCACAATGTATGTTGACACCAATGTTTTGGGCCACATTGTAAACAAACATATTTTGGATTTTCTTCCACTCAGGTTCAGCTTTCGCATTAGGCCCTCTGTGCAGAAGGTTGTTGTAGACCCATTATCCAAAAATGCATAGGTTTGAATGATTTTATTTCCTTTTCCTGCCTTCACCTGCACTGGTATTATTGACCGCATTCCATTGATACCGGCCCCGGTTTGACTTCCAAAGGGTTCTACTGATACCAGTGTGTTTACAGTCGGCTCTGGTTCACTGCTACTTGTTCCATTCGTGCCCACTGACTTGTCCACTGTTTTAACATGAATGTGCAAAGCTGATGGATGGCTCTTTTTGCATATTTTACAGGTTATGCGCTTGTCGCAATATTTGCTCAAATGCCCAGTATTGAGACACCCAAAGCAAGCTTTTCCTTTAAGAAGCTGACCTTTTCACAATGTTTGTTTTTAGTAAACTTGACACAGTCATCTAAAGAGTGATATTGTGAACAAAATAAACACTTAATGTCGCTGTGTTTGGTTTCCTTTGTTGCTTTTTGATGATGTTGTTTGTTAACAACACAGACATTGGTTGCCAAGTTCTTTTTCCTCATTTTGGGTCTGATGGCAAACACATCCCTTCTGACGTGCATCCCTCTATCTGATATTTGAATATCTCCAAATACAGGATCAAATAAGAGTTTGATTTGGTGTTCCACAAAACGTACAACATCACTGAATCTTGGTTTGCGATTTTGATTCTCACGGATGTCACATGCAACAACTCTGAAACAAACAAAAAAAAAAAATATATATATATATAAATATATATATATATAAAAATATATATAAAAATAATGAGTTTGAGGTTAGCAGACATGTCCAACTCTCATGTCCTGCAGATCAGCCATGGCATTGCTGCATTCACATAGGAACAAAGCATAATCCTGGAGCGAGGAAACATTTTCAGCTTTAACAACAGGCCAGTTGTGTACCTTCTCTATATAGGCTGCTGTGACCTTTGTTTCGTTACCAAAATGCTCTTGTAGGAGAGCTTTAGCTGTTTCAAAGCCTCTCTCTGCATTCATGTGTAAGCAACTTTGAACAAGGTCTCTTGGACGCCCTCTGATATACCTTTCCAGATAATACATGCAATCTCCTTTAGACGCACTTTAATCCTCCACACAGTGTTTAAATGCATGCATGAAAAGATGGAATTTTAAAGGATCACCTTCACACTGGTATTTCTCTTGGTGGAAGTTGACTTGCTCTTTGTTGTTGTATTAGCAGTTCAGATATTTCATTTTGTTTTTGCAGAACCTGAAGAGTGGAATTATCAGTAATCGTACGTACAACAGCTCCATTTATTTCTCCCCTTGTGACAGGTAAGGTTACATTTTGAGCTGATATGGTTTTGTCTTTATGTTGTGTATTTAGAACATCCCTCTTTACTGCAGGTAAGTGCTCAATGTCCAGGGTTATAGAGGATGCAGGCTTTACACCAGGGGGAACAGTCTTTTCCTTTGTTTTTTCAAACTATGATTCCATTCCATCCTGTTGTGAAAACGCTCATAACACTGCCAGTTCAGCATCTGAAGCTTCAATCTCCATTTCAATTTGCATTTCCGCTTCCATTTCCACTGCGTGTTTCTTTTTCATTGCTGATGCGCGTGCCATTAGGCCGGCCCCCTCGGCTTCAGCTTTAGCTTTCACAGTCATAATAGATGATTTACTTGATTTACTTGAACTGCAGCGACTTTTTGAAGAGGCATATGATCCCACATTTGACACACTGTCCGTAGGTTTTATTTCTACATCACCAGGATTTGTCCACCTGTTGATTCATTTTTTCAATTACACATGTTTGATATTTTACAACACCTTGAGTAAATTCATTCACACTCAGAAGTTTTGCTTTGATCCATACCTAATGTTTCTCTTTGTCTTCCACAGGCAGTAACTCTAACACTTTGCTATGGGCATCTTTTGCATCATTAATCAACCCCTGGTATGTACTGAAGTTCACTTCTATTTCTTTTTCGTACCCAGGTTCAGTCATCAACCCTTGTATTAGAGTCTTTAAGTTAGCAGCCTTGTTAAGTTTAGATTTTCTCAGTGTCTCAAAATCCGTTATTTTAGCAAGCAGCGCTTTTGCTGTATACTTGACTGCTCCTTTCTTAACACCTTCAGTTACATCATCAGTAGAAGACACACCCTTTAAATCATCACCAGGTGATTAATTCAACTCATCATCATCTTGTCTTTCATCCATTTTACAACAGTTTAATTCACACACATATTCTCATATATTTTCCAAAAAACCCATAGTCTTTAATATCGAAGCTACTCCAATCAGTGTTCCTCTTCCGTGCACATTTAATTTTGTTGTTTTTAATGGCCATGTGTTGTTTATGATGTCAAAACCATTTACCTTTGTGGCTTGATGCAAAGAAACTTTGGTGTGCTGCGTCGCTCACCGGAGTCTCCACTCTCTGCTTGCACCGCAGCCAGCAGCCCGATCAGCCATAACACTCTCCAATGCGCTAACACGACTTCTGCTCCAGCCCCGTTCGTTCTCCGTCCTTGGCGTTCCTTTGTGTTCTGTTGCTTTCCTTGCGGACAGAGCCGTGGCTTTAATAATCGTCCATTGTATAACTTAGAGAGAAGTGTTTTTGACTTGAATATTTATGTGGTCAAATGTCCAAATTCAAACTCCACAAAGAACACCTTCAGCATGCGATCAAAAACAATGCTTCTCTTATCCGCCACA
>JAPZDZ010042706.1:0-10424 GCA_029783805.1 Acanthurus tennentii
TGTGTATCAGAACGGCTCTGACCCTACTGAGGAACAGGATGAGTTTTACAAAGGGAGAACAGAGATGAATGAAAACCTGCTGAAAACCGGAGACTTCAGTCTGACCTTGAAAAATCCCACAGACTATGACAGAGGAATATTCACCTGCACCGTGTACGACAGAAATCAAAAGATCCTGAAGAAGAAACAAGTGGAGCTCACGTTCAGAGGTCAGTCCTGTCTGATTGATACCTATAATGAGAATAATAATTAAAGCTGCAAGCAGTGTTGGTCGTAACCTCACGCTCTAGCCATCTGGTAGACCTGCTCATAGCATTCAGTGCATTTAAATATAGACAGAAGATCCATTTTGAAAGTGTCATGGGCTTTTATTTTGACAGTCGGAGGTACGATCCATGTGAGCTGTTCAAGGTTTGATTGACATGTATACTGGCAGCTGTGCAGACATATGAAGTGACTGAAGCCATCTGCATTAAATTCTAGCTCAAACAGTTCAGTATGCTCCAAGTGCAGAACAAACAACTTGTTCTTAAGATGTTGTTTGATGGGCAGAGAAACACAATGAAATAAATCAATAAATAGCCTGTGAAGAGTCTACTGTTGGTATCTTCACATGTAGTTACCTGACAAGAGAAATACAGGATTCAGTAAGTTGGAGGATACACTTGAAGGGGTATGTAGGCCTTGTGAAGGGATTTCTCTAACCCCCCAGGCCTTTTCACCTCTGGGTTTGCCACTATACTGCTTTGCACTTAAGTCGAGCAAAGTTGATGGCTGTGTCACACAGTCCCTTTGTTTTAATCAATGTTGTGTCTTGCAGTTATTTGTGCAGACTCTCCCCATCTGCCCTCCCCATAGTAACCAAGGCTGAGGATATGTTTATGTTCTGATACCCAGTAAGATCCTGAAGGTGGACAGCTTGACCTTATTTAGATATGTAGTTTAGGACTGATGACATGTGAGGACACAAACACTTCAAAACATCTTACACTCAGGACAGCCTCAGATTGGTGGTGGCAATGCTCAGGGTTGCAAGGTGTAGGTATCTTGCTCCACCTATGTTGAGGCTTGTACGGAAGACAAAAAAATGGTGGGTCTGCTCACTTTGGGGCTCTTGGTAGGGCTGGCTGGGGGACTTTGCACTCAATCTGAACCAGGCCTTCTCAACAGGAGGCTCCTGACCTCCCCACTCCAAACCAGCATCTGAGACCAGCGAGTAGGCGGTGATTCTTACAAAAAACAAAGCGCATATGGCAGACAAGATGTAGAGGAAAGATGGGTTTATGTGATTAGTAGGGACATGAGCTACAAATTTTAGATTGTTATTCCTCAAATAGAGCTCTTGATTTAAGAATGTTTGATACACTGAGGTTTGATTGTCCCTCATACGTTAAAGAAAAGAGAGGCCTCCAGAAGTATTTGAATGGTTAGATCCAATGTTTTATTCAGCTTTACTTAAGAGCTGTGCATTTGAGCTCAAGTGATAAATATGAGACACTAATATAGAAGACTAGCGTTTATTTATTGATATATACATATATGTTTACCATTATATGCTGCATCATTATCACTTCCTTATTCAGTCTCTCATTACATTGCTGCCTGAAAAGTTTTTTTAATTGCTCAGGTGTTTGTCTATGGATCCCAGCTAATATTTAATTATCTCTCATAATTAATAAAGTGCTTAACAGCAATGTAGACTACTTGTATATTCTTACTGTACCCTGCTGCATACATGTATTAGACATATGAGTAGGTTAACATTACACAGTTAGTCCTGTTGTGGCAGGTAAGTGTTTTAATGTTCAGCACAGTGGAAAGGTGTTTGTATGGTATAGATTGCTCTGTAGCCTTTTTTGTTTATTTCCCAGCCAACATGTCACTCCAATTAAAAAAACAGCCAGCATGTACTTGATTAGAGCAGTGCACTTGATGCTTGATGATCCGACTTTGAAAAACCCAAAAAAGGACGATACAGGAACATACAGATGTTTTGTTTACACCAACAACATGTACAGAGGAAATACAGTGAAGCTGGAGGTCAAAGGTCAGTATGGAGATTCAGGATGTTGGTCTTTGAGTTTGTCTCTGGTTGGTGTTTGTCTGATTGTCCTCTTTCTCCTCTGCAGAGAGAATTCAGGTCATAGATGAATCAGTGGACATCAGGAACAGAAGCAACTCCATTGATCCAACCCCTCTGACGGCTGATCCACCTGTGGTTCTTGATCCAATCGACATGACAGAAACATGTTCTTGTAGCTTCTTGGAGACTGTGGAGACTTGCGGGTCTCTTGTGGGTCTGATCTTTGAACTCAATTAGAGGTCTCACTCACTCACTCTTGGAGTCATCATCTTTTTGCAACCGATCCTGGATGATTTGTAGAGATGTCGTGTGTCACGAAAATGAGTGAAGACGTTCTGTTTGATGAATCAAGCTCCTCCGTCCTCATGTGGGAGGAGCTCAGAGGTGTGAGTGAATGACTGTGACTGTTTGTGGTATGTTTTCAGATCCCAAGAACTGCTCAGGAGTTTTTTGTTGATGTGTGTGGTAATACATGTGTAGTGAATGAATTAATGGATGCATGAATTTTCCCTCTGAGACAATAAAGTTTACCTTCAAATTTGCAGTTTCAGATTCACAGTTAAGGGGAAAGTTAAGGAAAAATTAGACTGCACTCAGTGACCAATCCTCCATGTTTTTCTTGCTGTTATGAAAATGTGTTGGACAGTTTTCCCGTTGTCGCGCCTGTTGGCTTCAGTTGAAATGGATCCAGTTAATTGACAAGAGCTGCTGTTTGAGCCGTCAGTCCATTGTCCAAGACCTTAAGAGAAGGGTCTAGGTGAGCTTCAAACAGTCAGACTGCTGTTTGTAGTGTGAAAGGAGACAGACAACATGAGAACATGAAGCCGATTTAAAGTTTAAGAAAACTGAAAACACCTTTAACCTATCATTTCTTTTTTGTCAGCTCTCATGTTTCACAAATGATGTTTTGAAGACTCTTTTCTCTCTGTGAGATCAACTTTTCAGACTCACTTTGTCGACAGATGGAGGAATCTCCCACCTGTCAAAGGTGTGAAACAGCTTTTGAACTAACAGCCATGAGGATTTTTTTTTTACTGAGACTTGTTATGGGTCAGTGAAAGCTTCTGTGTGAATGAAACTCACTGACACTCTCAGAGTCTTTGAGAGTTTTTATTTAACAAAATCAGGTGTGTTGTTTCCAAAGGATGAGCATCGAAAGACCAGGAAGGTTTGGTGGCAGTAGTTCTGGTTTCTAACACCAGGGGAGGCCGATTGTGCTCTGAAAAACTTGACCTCGCAAACACTCTTGCACTCACTCATTCACTCACTCACACACAAAGAGATTCAGATCAGATTAATGACGTCCTGAAAAAATGTGTTTCAACTGATGTAAAAGCAGAATCTTTAGAAGTGATCGTAGAGTCAGCAGCAGTTTTTAGTATCATTAGCAGAGGTCTGTTTGACTGTAACATTTACACGTGTTTTGATCTCATCTGGGACCTGAATCACAAAGCCAGTTTACTGTCATTAAGCCCGGATCTCTGGTTGATCTGGTTTATCTCCGTCTAACAACATCTTTCCTGGAGAACCAGTATGATGAAGCTGGTAATCAACTGGCTCTGACACCTCCAAGTTTCCAAACCAGCTATGAGTGTGTTCATGTGGAATAGATGAGTTGGTTGTTATAATCAACATCATCACGACTATGAATGAAGCCCTTCATCTGAAATAAAATGAAATGAGATGAAACACTGACACCTGCTGACTAAAACGGGTCAAAGCCACAAAACAAGGAAATTCAACAAGGCGAGAAAAAGGAAAAAGGTAAACAGGACTGTAAGAGAATAAAAAAGCTGCAGAAATCAAGTCCAAATATTCAGATGAGGACATAAATAAGTGCAGGATCAATGTGAAATGTCTTAAGCATGGAGTGAATATGTTTCGTTCTTTGGTCTAAAGATTAAAAAAAGTATTGTGATGATGTGATGCAGATAAAAGTGAAAGTTCATGTCAGAGTGTTTCTGCCTCACAGAGAAGAAGAAACGTAGCTGCTGTCTGATGAAACGTCTCCTTTAGAATCATGGCAGATAATTGACAGTCTGGATTTTTTTTCTCATTAAAGGTTTTATTTCCAGTTTCCTCATTTTTTTCTGGGCTGCAGTGAAGAAAGACGACATTCAAAGAAACTTTATTTAAACTGCAGCTTCAATCTTCATCATTATATATTTGGTGTCTCCAGTTTGATCCAATCTGTTATTCAATCAGAGTGAAACCTGAATGTCTAAGCAGTGAAGTGTGTGAAGACCAAGTCCTGAAGACCACAACAAGCTTCCCAGAGACTCTACAAAGTTGAAAGAAGACCTGCTAAGAGCTGGAGACTTTAGTCTGACCTGGAATAACTCCACAGACGGAGACACAGGAAGTTACAGCTGCAGCTGGACGAGGACTTCTGGAGTCATAAAATACTGTGCTAATGTGGCTTCAGTGCTGCCTAATCAGCTGCAGTGTCAAAAAACAAGCAGGACCATTTTGACCTCTGGGTCACCTGACCATGCAGGAGGAATAAGTCATAAAAACCAAGCTGCTGTGATTGTCTCTCTCTGTCTCTGTGACCTCACAGTTTCCCAGCATGCCTCAGCTGTGGAGCTGTATGAGGGGGAGGAGTTCGTCCTGTTGCCCAGTAAGTTTCACATGTCAGACATGGATGACCCCACAGTGATGTGGAGCCGCTACGATCTCAATCCTTCAACCGTCCACCAACGTGGGCTGGAAGGTGATGAACTTAGAGACCAAAACCAGCTTTACAGAGGTCGCACGTCCATGATGACTGATGCTCTGGAGTCTGGAGACCTCAGCCTCAACCTGACAAATCTCCAGCTCTCTGACAGCGGCAACTACACCTGCACCGTCAGAGCTTTAGGAGGACAACGGAGAGTGACAGACGTATGGCTGCAGGTGAAAGGTCAGCAGCAAATCCTCAAACCTACTGTAGATACAGGCTTGAGGTAGGTTGGAGTTCAGAGGTCAGTCACAGGTCAAAGGTCAGGTGTAAGAGATAAATTTAAAGGTCAAAAGTCATACTCGGGTCAGAGTTCAGAGGTCATGTTCTTCTGCTTTTTCTAGTGATTGCTCCAATTGGTGCTGGAGGTGTTTTGGTCCATTTCTGTCAATACTTGATGTCCAGTGTGTATGTATATGGATAATACTACAATACCCACAATACCGATGGCTATCAGCTTTGCTCTTGTTAATCCATGTTTGTTGAGACCAAGGTACTTTTTTATGCTTTTATTGTGTTACTTCCCGTAAAAGCTGAAGTAAATTTTGAAAGGATTCTGCATGCACGTCAAAAGCAGAAAATTTACGTTAGAAACAAGTAAAGTGTAAAAAGCTAACAGCAAGGGAAGGAAGAAAAACGGTGATAAAAGATAAATGTGAAAACTAACATAAAGAGTTTAGCTTCAGTCGAGACGAGCAGGAAGAAATGTTTATAATATGTGTGTCAAACGTTTTATACATAGTATTTTGCCAACTTTGGGTGCAAATAGAGAAATATATTTTGTTTTAATATGCAAGTTAAGCTTATATTTTGTTTTGTTTTCTGTTGTTTACTTTCTGAGCTAGCTCTCATGTTGGTTTATGACATGCAAAGAAAGAAACTGAAAGTTGTTAAACCATCAATCCCGGCTAACTTAATTTGACTGGGTGCTGCAAATAATGTACAAAGGGAACAGTCTGAACCTGTTACATATGAAATGACCCAGAAATAACTATGATTTGGCGCAAATAGATAAACCTAACTTGAAGATGATTAAAAAACTTTTGTAAGGAGGCTCCCCTCTGGACAGAATTTATTTTTTTGTTAATGGCCATTTCTGCTAGTAAAGAAGAAGTTTTAGATGAAACATACTCTTGGTAAAAACAAAAGGAACACGGTGAGGCTAAGACCATATATCACTGGCAGAGAAGGTTGTGAGCTAAAGTTGGCTGATTTGAGCCATGAAACTCCTTGGCTGAAAATTAATCCCACTCTGGCCGTGATAACAGCTGCTTGGAACGCAAAACAGTTATTATCATGAAACAAACAAAAACAAAAATAAACTGTGGTAAATTGAATAAAATATTTCATTATTACATGTATACAAAGCATGTAATAAAATGGCACATAAATGTAAAATTGGTCACTCTTGACTTAAAACCATGTTTAGACTTTTCTTTCCACTTGTTTATCTAAACACATATTTGCTGATTCAAATATCAGAAGTATTACACTTATCGTTAAGGAATTATATCCCAATTACTTTTACGATTTCATAAGTTAATTATACACAATTCCTAGATTTTTTTATGTGTTGACTTACAAAGAAGAATGTAGAGGTGGAGGCAGTGCATGCCTGGTCTGCATGTAAGTGTTACAAGTCCCAGACTGATGACTCATAAACAGATAAGAGTTCTGTAATAACAGGAGAAATAATGAGACAGGCGCAATAGCTTCTCTTCACTGCACGTTCGCTCAGCAGAATTCATTCACCGAACTTGCAAAGTTTCATAGTTTTCCTAGATTTTGTTCTTTGTATTTCCATGGAATCTCAACAATATCAAATACATCGTAGCAAAAATAAAGCAAACATATCTATTCATTCCAGTTCCATCCTGGTTTCTAAATAAAACGCATTTTCTGTTTCTCCATTTGTTATCTAAACAAATAAAACAAAAGTTGAACCAGTATAACACTGTATTAATGTATCTTAATTCAACTCTTTTAGCGTAACATTTTTCTTACTTAGTTCACAAGTTTTGGAAATAGATGCTATATCAGTTATACAATTTGTTTAGTTCACATTGTGAAGTACAAATAAAAACACAGTACACTAGTGTTAGCGGCTCTCAGTTAAATAAAAGTGCATGAGCTGAAGATCTGCAAAGTTGGACCTTTTAAGGTATTAACAATGTTTATATGTAAAGTGAGCTCTTACACTGAAAAACATACCTTTACCATGAAATGAAATGTGCTGGAGCTGTATACCAAAATGTGTGATTTACTGTTAATTATGCAAGCTAGCTAGCGTCAACAATTAATTTTCCACCGGAGGCTTGTTAAGATAGCTATGTTATCTCTTCTACTGTGTTGACTAACCTTATATGTCAATGACCCGATGCCTCTTTCAGCAAGCTTTAATTCTTCTGGTGATATATTATCTGTAGCTAACGTTAAGCCTATGTCAGCGGAGCTCCTGGGTAACTTAGATATACCAGAGAATATTGAAATTATTGAAACCATCACTCACCAAATTCAGTCAGGCAACTAACGTTAGCTATATTTCACTTTCCAGATTGGCAAGGCATTTTTTTCAGCTTCCGAATGCACAAGCAAACTGCTTGTACACTTCACAAACCAATCAGAAAAATTTTTCCCAGAAAAAAACTGGTGATGCGAGGCCCTTTGCGGTAATATTTCCATGCAATCACGCTTGTAGAATGAATGTTTCTTTTTTATCGAATTCAAGGCTTCCTTCAGGCCTAACCCTAGCCCTCCATGTCCCGTCCCTACCACCCACTCCCCCCAAAATATTTTCTCATCGGATCTATAGGATTCACGTAAATGGCCTATTTTGAGTTCAAAACAGCAAATTTTGCCGAAAAGCTACTGATTTGCATGTATGTTAATGAAATGTTAATGACCAGCATCATCTTGGGTCACTCAGAATACAAAGCAAAACGTATTTTCTCTGTTTATGAACCCACATGACTGTACAACCTCCACAAAATTAGGTTAACATTTAGTGTACATGTGTAACAGCATATTTATGCAATCAACCCAGTTTTAAGAGTCCACAAACCTGTTACAACAGGACAAATATTAAGACAGGCACAATAACTTTCCTTCACTGCAGCTTCGCTCAGCAGAATGAGGAAGTGAGAAGAAGTACATTCATAAAGAGAGTCCCGTAGAGAAGCAAAGTGCCACACTGTCCCCTGATGGTGCAGCTTATTATGCAGCCTCATAGTACCAGTTTATAGTCCCACAAAAAGCAGCCATTATAATACAAAGCAGAGTGTTTCTCACTAAAAAAAAAACACATTATATCTCACAATAGAACAAATGCCAAATTGCCTCAAATGTGACCATACATTTTGTGTGTGTTGCATAAGCATGTTTTCATTACAGCTGCAACATCTCAGTTCAGCTGTCAAAATCTGGAAATGAGCTATCAAGAGTCATTCTTTCTTCTTATTTCTTGTCTATTCATTATTTTATTGGCCATTAGTGAATAAACCCAGTATGTCTTGCAGTAGTAGGCTAATTGCATATCAAAGACACCACACAGATTTTGTTACCAGCAGCTCTGCTCTTATATTTTTTTTAAAAAAATTTTTATATATTACTTGTTTTATAAAGGATTGAAATGTCAGGAAGGTATTAAAAAATAAATATGGCTCAAGAAGGAACAGAAGCTTACAGAAAGAGGGGGGCATGATATTGGCCTTTTTCATTCTCACTTCTGTTTGTGTGACAATTTCTCTTTGTCACATGTTCAGTCACTTCCTGTGGAGGTGGAGGCATAACAAGACTGAAAACCAGGGCTTCACTACAAAGACATGTTATTGGTCAATGCTTGGCTCATGGGATACTTTCCATTACTGTGCTGCCGTTCAACCTAAAGATTAAACACATTTTTAGACAAAACTTTCTGCATTGGATAAGAGAGCCAAATGATTATAAGGTGAGTACGACACCTGTGATTTTTCTGTGTCCCTTTCAAACTGTGCTGTATACAGGTATTATTTGTAGAAAAAAATGCATTTATATTAAGCATGTTAAAATCTTGACTTTCACCATTTTTTGGAGCAGTCTTTTACAAGCAGAATTAGTGACCCCTTTGTTAGCCAGCAGTGATCTACAAGATAAACATATCTTTTGCAAAGAAACCAACCTCTTTAACTCTAAACATTATTTTTGTTGAGGAGTACAATGGAGCCTTAGCCATTCATATGCTTATTAACCAAATCAGTAAATATATCTATATCTAAAATTAAAATGAAAACATGTATATGTAACATAGCTTTAAATGTATGAGAAGCAGTCAAAATCAGCTTTAGGTCTTAAGGTTTTAAAGTTTTTTGCACAGTTAATCTTGTATTAAAGATCATATTCTAGCCATCACAGTTAAAATCTGAATAAATGAAAACTGTTGGCGTTTTAAAAATTCCTTTATATATATATTTTCCAAAAATATTCTGTGGTCAAACCCAGTTTGTCAGTTTGTGTGAGTTTTCTGTAAAAAGGGAAGGAAGCACAGACTCAAAAAGTCAGGGAAGAAGTTAAAGAAAACTTCTTATCCATGATGAAATATGTATCCTCTGTTTTGCCACAGTTCCTGATTTCTCCTCACGAGCAGCAGTTGAAGTTTCAAGCTTTTTGCTTTTCAAAAAGAAGATTTCTCACAATCAGAGCGACACATTGTCAGTGCTGGATGTGACGATGGGACACACTTTGCTCAGTGTGTTGGGGTTTTTCTGTGAGTACATGTTTGTCTAAATCATTGATGCCTTTGATTAAACTCCAGTTGTTTTTGAATGGTTGATGTTATTGTATTTTTAAAAGCTTCTGTCAGTTTACATGTGTCTGATCAAAGTATCAAACTTTGTTTCAGTGTTAAATTTACTCCTCCTCTGTGGACATGCTCAGGGTAATTAACAATATTCTGTCTTTTCTATAACTGTAACCTTTTTTTCAATGTATTTATCATTTCTCTCTGGTTATCTTGTGTTGATGTCTAGATGCTGTGCTGACCTTTGAGCCAAACTGGTCCACTTTTTTCACAGGAGAGTCTCTGACCCTCATATGTGACATGAGGGAAGGAAAAGACTCTGACTGGTATTACACATTCATAGAGGATGGTCAACAGTTTCTTTCCTACTCCACAAATAAGAAATACACATTACAGAGTCTCTATACAGGCTACAGTGGCGAATACCAGTGTTTTGGTTGTCTCATCACCAACCCAAGTGGGCCTAAAAGAACAAGTAATAAAATCTCTTTAACCGTATCAGGTAAGGAATAAAAGATAAAAGCACATGTTTTTTAGCCACGTTGATATGGTCACTGCTTCTGTCAACAGTTTTGCTCTCCAATCTCCTGTGTTTACAGAGTGCTAAAGATAACTTTGCTTTATAACTTTTTATATATTCACACATAAATAAGAGTTATTCTTTCCTACAATGAGGAACCATGTTTTAAAATGCATTCCCAAGGCCACTTCTGAAAGAGATAGATAGAAAGGGGAGACAAAGCAAGGCCAAGAGCTAAGATAAATCTACATCAGGCCTATTCAACTGGCGGCCCACGGGCCGAATACGGCCCTTTTGATTTTTTTTATGGCCCGCCAGGCCGCCAGTA
>JAPZDZ010042707.1:0-10422 GCA_029783805.1 Acanthurus tennentii
AGCAGCAACAAACACACTGGTGAATTCTCTAGGCAGGTAATATGGCCGACATCTCAGCAGTACAAACTCAACATCAGGTGAACATTTTCCATCCACTCTGACTGCACATGTGCACCAAGCATCATTGATGTACACAGAGTCCGCCCCCTCTCGTCTTACTGGAGTCTTGTGTTCAGTCAGCCCGGAACAGGCTCTGCCCGTCCAGTTTTGAGGCCTCATCCGGTATGTTGCTATGGAGCCACGTCTCTGTGAAGATGAGAGCACCACAGTTTCTAGTTTCTCTTTGCTGAGTCAGCCTGAGTCTTAGCTCATCCATTCCATTGTCCTGCGACCGGACATTTGCCAGGAGTAGACTGGGTAGTGGAATAGCCTTGGGTCCAAGTCTTCTTAGCTTAACTCTTATCCCAGCTCATTTCCCTCTCTTCCTGGGTTGAACACACCACCTGCGATGATGTCTGGTCCGAATGTTTTGATTGTCTGATCTGGAGATGCCCAGAGCAGAGATCGTCTCAGGGTCCGCTGCACTTAATCCAATCATTGCACTCCCTCTTCTGATATTGACGAGTGTATTACTGTCATAAGTAATATGATTATCAGCAATAAAAACAAGAGGATTGCTCCTTTTTCATTTTGTTATACTAAAGTTGAAGGAGCCACCAGCTGCTGCATGTATATGCGATTACGTTAAATGATGTTAAATGATTATGTATGTTATGTTATGTTATCACATTAATATCCTACTTTCACAATGTTATCTATGTTATCTATGTAACCTAAATGTTATCAATCATTGCAGAAATGTTGTACCACAGGAGGTAAACTAATAATATAACTATGGATTTTCATTGTGACTGAACTGTCCATATGAAGCCACTAAATTTCTGTCCTTGTGTTTGCAGCTATGGATACCCAGATCCTCATTATCTCAGCCGAGTTCAGGATGAACTGACAGCCAAAGGAATTGTATGAGTTACATTTAAGACTTGCTAACACATATGATTAAGATGACATATTTCAACTCTATTTGAACATGGTTATGTTGAAACACCTTATGTTTGTAAATGTATCTAAAAATTAACACATTAATATGTAAGATAATACTGCACAGAGAACTGCAAACCAGAAGTAATTTTGTCATGTAAATATAATTTAAAGTTGTAGCTGTCTTTTTGTTTTGTATTTTAAATTCTGTTTGTTTGAAATGATCTTAATACCGAAAAACTAATATTTCAAAGTGAACAGTCAATTTTTTGTTAGTACGATGAATGTTGTGAAAGTCTAATTTAGTGGAGGGCAGAGAGTTATTTGAGCTATCCTAGTATTTAGTAATTTACGTTAACAATAGGTGGTGGGGTTTTTACAATGTATTGTATTTTGTCATAGCACATGTAGTGCTGGTAGAATGATTTGTTGTTAGGTTGATGGCTACGATTAGCATTGTAATTGTACCAGCTAAAAACAGAATTCCTTGTTGTGCATAAGGACAACAGGTGCTAAAACTCACTTGAGCACAGCTAACAGTTGCTCAGCGTATCCATATTAGTGTCTCTTCCTCTGCAGGTTGTTGGTTCTCTTCTCCTGTCTGTTGCCACATGTAAATTGACATAGAAGAGGCTCATATTAGATAAAACTGACCTTTCTAAAGCATGGCAGCCAATCAGAAATGACAACCTGTAACAATGACATTTCGCAAACTTTTTTAGATTTTGTCTGACATTTGACAGATATGAATGTTATAAAATGAGATTTTGTGGCTCATGGCTTCCTTCAGCCCAGTTTTTCTCAGTCTAAAACTTGGACATTTTTTGTCTGTAGAGCAGTGCTTCATTTCCTCTAGATGTAAAATATGTTAATTGATGAGTTTTGGCTAAAGAAGTTTTTTTTTTTACTATGCAATATAAAATGCTTGAATGGATTTGATTCCCCAATGTATGTCCCTTGTTGGAATATTGTATTTTCAAAGTATAACAGGTTTACCTTTTTTACAATAATTAAGTACTTTTTGTCCTGGATAACCCAATGACACCTCACACTGTTAACAGTTTTCATTTGAAGTGGTCTCTTTTGAATAGTCTCTATGAAAACTGCTGATATCTACTGAATTTTTGCAATTATTCACACAGACATTTATTCACACAGACATTCTAAGCAAGGCAGATTTACTGCAGCAGCATTTTGTTTCTAAGTTTTAAAGAACACATAGGACATGTTTTAATTATTAACACTTTTGTGTATCACATGGTTTGGATTATTCATCTTTTTTAAATTTTGTTTAGTTGTGATTTTTTAGTGAAATTAATCAAATTAGTTGTTCAACCAAAAATATTATACAAGTCAAAAGTCTGGACATAACTTCCTGTGATGTGGTTTCTGTTTTTCTATGTTTTCTTGACTGTAAGCATCTCAATACTGAAGACATCAAAACGACAAGAGAACACATAAAATTATTTAATGATGTGCAGACCATTCCCCAACAATCGATATCTCCAATTTCAGTGTTTCCTATCTAAAGTCAGTAATTTTGAGTGAGTCTGTATTTTGTCATAAGCAACTCGCTATCCCCAGGATGGTCCATTTATACCCTGTTGACACATGCCTGTCAAAGTCGTGTGCACCATGGCTCTATGATGTAGCTTGTTTGATGTGACCCACCAAAAAGGGACCTTTGCATTTCCTCTGAGGACTAACGCTGATATGGCTGATCATAAAAGGAGTCAGGTGTAGGCCTACAGCCTACTTTATTTCCCTCTTTTGAATACAGAGTATAGAAAAAAAAAAAAATTTATCCCTACAGGAAAATTGCTCTGCAAAGTATGTATGTAACATATGTAGTTATAAGTCAAATTAAACTAGAATATAAACTAGAAATATAGTATGTAAAAGGTTTTGGTATTGATGCTACCAGCCTGAGTAATTTTTAGTATCGGCTTGTAAAGGAGATAAGTGGTATTACGCATCACTAGTATTATGTAGTACAAAAAAACAAAAATGTGTTTTGCTATTCTAGATTCTTTAAAGGTGATATGGACAACAGAGTTGTATTAATAAGACAGACAGACAGCATGTCAAGCAAGGAATCTTTTGTGGTTTTATTTATTTTTATTTATTTGTTTAGCACAAGTTAAGTACAAGTACAAAACTGTGCAAGGTGGGAACGAAGCCTCTAGAGGCTTGTTTAGTAGTAAGTTAATTTAGCAAAATCCTCTCTGATGCGCATCTTTGTAAAACATTTCATTAGCAAACTATAACATATAGTTGGATGTAATCATCAGTAATGCTAATGTACTTAGTTAGGGGCTAAACCTATTTCTCTAATACCGACAATCTAACCGTTGACAATACTTTAGTTCCGACTGTAAGGACTTTGACTGCTGTTTATTGTTGTGTCATTGGTTTAGATATGCTGAATTGTACTTTTATGCACAAATTACATTCAGGTGTTTTAGCTAGATACCTGTAAAGGAAAAACCTGATCAAAGATGAGCTGGAGGAAATGAGGAGGTCGGGAGAGAGTAGATGTCTTACACAGAGGCATTTATTGCAGAACTCAACGCTGAGGAGATCAGTACTAGCAACATCCACAAGCAATCATGAGTATTGCCACTACCAATCTGAGCTTGTCCCGTGTGTAAGATGTTTTTAAGTCTTCGTGTCCGCACGTCACCAGTCCTAAAACTATGCATCCAAGTAGGGTCAAGCTGTACACCTTCAGGATCTTAGTGGGTATCAGAACATAAACATTCATACCCTCAGTCTTGGTTGCTATGGCAAGGGCTTAAGTGTAAAGAAGTATAGTGGGGCAAAGAAGTAAAAAGGCCTAGGGGGTTAGAGAAATTTCTTCACAACACCTATTGCACATTAATGCTACAGCTTGTTGCTATCCACAGATGTATCCTGGCAACCCCTGAGCTTCTGAGGTTGATGACAACACGTGATATCAATGTAGTTATACTACTGGCTCAGAATTCCTTATCGACCATATTGGGTCTTGTAAGTAAACTGGCTAAATTGTAATTGTAAATATTATGACCATCAAAATTTTTTTAAAAATAATTATTTTACCACTTTTTTTTTTGAAAATATAGACTTTCATTCTGTACTTTTCTAAAAATTCTGTGGATGTTATTGTTTTTATGTATTTATTTTCATAAAATTGTTGACTATATGACCTTTAAAGTAGCCACTGTGTGCCTTGATGACAGATTTGCGTATTATAGGCAGTCTTTTTTTCCTCCATCTTCTTAGACAGTGCTGCTTTGCGTTTTTTTTATCACCCAAAAGAGAAATACCACAAAGTTACTAACTTGAAATTCTGTTGCATAATTTCTCAAAGAGTTGAACTGCATGTGCATGTTACAAGATTTGTATAACTCATCTCCTTCTACTTAGGCCAAAAACTTACCAATCACCCCTTGTATTGATCTGTGTTATGGCTAGAACTGTCTTTTAAATTAAGATAAATGATTGATTCCTAGCAACATAAAGGATATTTAGTCTGAAAAATATTTAGAACTATAAACGTATCTTCAAATGCAACCCTAAGAACTATCAAACCTCATAATAACATTGGCTTGCAAGGAGAACTGGCCCTTAAGGAAGACCAAGAGTCACCTCTGCTGATGAGGATATGTACAGTACATTAAAATAATCAGCCTCAGAATTTACCAATTATTGGAACCTCAGATCAGATCCAACAGATTTTTGACTCATACTGTTCATACTTAGAATATGTCACGTGAGGAGGCCTTAACTGCCCAGGGATGTGACCAAGATGGCTGCTGACTTTTGCGACTAGTCTACAGGGACATCGATTGAACACCCTATTGTGTTGTTTCAGAGCCTAATGATCTTGAATTAAAAACTTTTTTTACCACTCCAACATGCGCTCAATGTAACAGTCACTGCCCTTATTGCCCAGCAGAGAACAGCCTACTTGAGTCAGAGACCGTGTGGAAACTGTATTATTCCAGCATTTGTCAAGCATTTCAGAATGAAAATGCAAACATTTCAAGTGAAGGATAATTCAATCCTTTCCTTTTACTTATTTTGAATGTGAGGGCAACTGTTATAATTGCAAATTACCATTGTTGTCATTTATTTTATATATATATATTAAGCATTTTACATTTATTGGAGCAGAGTGGAGTAAAAAAAAATATTGAATTGTCACTGCTCAATTACACAAGTCTGTTAAATGTTTGTAAATCTATGCAAGTCGTCACCATGAAATAAGTTAGAATTAAATATTAACTTGACTGTTCAAACACTTTACATGAAATACAAGCATATCTTGATTTAACAATGAATAAAATTGAGTCAGAATTTAGTAAAAAAAATTGCTTATTTTATGAGAACATTTTACAATCAAATACATAACAAACTTGTTTTTAAATTTCTTTAAGTGTAGGAGACAAGTCACAGGGGCCATATTTGCACCTTTCCACTGTGTGCACTGCATTTTATAACACAACACCTTTACCTTTTGAACCTATAAAATATGAGAGTTAAGCCTACTTAGCACCTTGAATTATAAAAGTATTTATTTTTTATTCACTCCAAAGTTCATTTGGCCACAGCTGAAAGAATAAACTTAATTCACATCATAAGAGTATCTAATTATCAACACATTGATTTGACATTTTTGTCTGTCCTTTTTCTATCTTTTTTTTATCTTGGCCCTGATTCTTAAAATAAAAGTCTGAATGAATGAAAAGCATTGGTTAAGACACACATTTGATGATTAGATCTACTTTTGCCCCAATGAAGTCGCAATGACATTAAAAGAAGCTGTTAGGAAGTGACGCAGAAGTTAAAAACTTAGACTGGAGCCTTTTGATGCGTAGATGTCTGTCTGAACTGCAAGTCTTTTGAGATCCAGCGCCCATCCCATCATTGACTTCACACAATGGGTGATTTTTTTTTTTTTTTTAGCTGATCTTACTGCTGTTCACAGCTTTAGCTATGTTTCTTTTCATCTTAGCCTGTGTGCAACTTTGGTAGAAATTTGTCTAACAATAGTATGCTCCTTCCACTCAGAGTATGCCGCACTGCTGTTGCTAGACTTGTTTGCAATTGGCCATTTGATGCAAACACCACCCCTTATATGTGAACGTGTACACGTCCTGATCGGGAAATCCGGGGACGAATTATGACTTGAAAACCAGCTCCCTTGAACCGTGTAGTTGGATTGCTTTTGTTAGGTTAAGTAAAGCCAGATAATGAAAAGAGATCTAGAGTTGGCTGAACTTGCCTCGCAGTACTTGCCTCAGGTAGAAAAACGGTGTTTCTCATTATCAGGACAACGGTTTACCCCGGTTTATGAAATCAGTATATGTTGTCCACATGCACTAACACAAAAGCGGGTGCTCCAAAAACTCGATCATAACTGGGGTAATGAAGCCCATGTAAACGCACTCAGTGAAGCCTTTCCTAAATATTTAAGACTGCAATGTCCATAATTTCTGAAAGATTGTGGCTGAAATATTAAAAAGAACAGCTGGGATAAATTATTATTTGATTTTTGCACAATACAAAAAGGTGTATATTTTTCAGAATTTGGAATCTTGGCTCATCTGTTTATGTCTCTGATAAGACTTTGGGGAGCATGTTGGATAATCCCATCTGTTGTTTTCAAAGTCCTCTTAAATTCAATGGATATTTAAAAGAAAAAAATTTAAAAGAAAAAAAAAAACCTGTAAATTAAAGCAGCCTGCGCGTTGAAGGATCCTTGACAGGTTTGAGCATTTACGTATTGCATGATCACCACAAGATCAATATTTACTCAAGATCTGTGCATCTAACACAGTGATAAATTTGGATTATGATTAGAATAGCTTAAAATAAAGAGTGAAGAAGGAGCACACCGTTGAGCCTCTTTCACACATGCACTGTGACTCTCAGTTTACACAGAGTTGACCTAGATGAGCTGTAAGTGTGAACACAACTGTAATGTTTACTTGGCCCGGACAATTCTCTTGCAGTCCCCCAGTCTCTGGTCCTGGACAGCCGCATATGCAAACACAGCCAAAAAATAAATAAATAAATAAATAAAAAATGTTTGGAGTAAGGGAGTGGGTATTA
The DNA here is from genome assembly GCA_029783805.1 of Acanthurus tennentii. NCBI lineage: Eukaryota > Metazoa > Chordata > Actinopteri > Acanthuriformes > Acanthuridae > Acanthurus > Acanthurus tennentii. The sequence goes on from JAPZDZ010042707.1 coordinate 7,081, forward strand.
TAGCGATGACATATATTGTGCGACTGGCTCTTGGCTGGAAAAAAAAAATACAAAATGTCAATGACCACGAAGAATGTGATCTTTTAAAAAATTTTTTATGTATATGTCCAAACACGGTAATTATAAATTACAAAGCGAACATAGCATTTATTACGGAGACGTCCGTTGTCTCGTCTGCCATCTTAACGTATTGTAAACAGAGAGGTTTCTGCTATGCACCTTTTGCGTCATGTCCTCCTGCAGGCTCCTCTCCAGGTACCGCCCCCCGCCCAAACTACACTGTATATTTCCGACGTGTGAACATTTTGCACACAGACATCTCCTGATACTTACTGGATGTGTGAACAGGTAAATCTTGACATTATCCTGCTCTGATTCTCTGGGCATTGTCCAGAGTTCATGTGTGAAAACGACTTTAGCTTATCAAGGGTGGCAAATACACTATCAAACTTCTCTGAACCTCCCCTATTTTCATTATAATTTAAACTACCAACTAGTTTACTTGAGGATTGGATTTGTTGATAATATTTAGTAATTAGGACAGAACTTTTGAGAAAAGAATTGAGATAACGAAAAAGTCACTAAACACTGCCTGTATTTGTTAAGAAAAGTTAAAATAATCCCTACATGTCTTGTTTGTATTATTATATAAGTTAAAAAACAGAATTACTTCAAATGTAATAATTTAAATAATACTTTTTAATGATTGATTCAGCTATGGTAGCAGTTTATGTCTGACTTGTCTTTTAATACAAGTTAACATGTTCTGGACCTCTACCTATACTGGAGAAGACTTTGAAATTCGCATCTATCCTTACAGAGACAAACTTCACTGAAGAGAAATTCATCATAAATGTGTCTCTCCCTCATTGGGCCCTGTGGATTATTCAATTTATAACTATATTTAAATTTGTGCAAACTTATACAGGCCTATAATCTACAAGATTTACATTTTGCTCATAAAAAGGTAACCGGGGTCTACTTTCTTTGTCTGCTCTCGAGTTTGGTCCAATCCTCAACAGCCACTCATGCAATGAGATGTTTTACCTCAGTCAGCATCATTTCCATACCATCATACAAAAACCATGACATGCACATTTTTTGAGAACCACTTGTGCTATCAAGGAAGCACAGGCAAAAATGGAAAATTATGACACTAAATCCACTCTAAGATGTATGACTTAAACTGTTATCATTCAAATATTGCAGACTGGAATCCTGAATGTTAACTGGTTAATATTAGACAGGTACATAATCTGTGCATTTTAATGGCAAATATCCCATTCTGGGTCCTCCAAAAAACTTATATTTTAAGAGAGACTATTGGAAAGAGGATATCTGAATCAGTATAAGTTGTTTCTACTTAGGATATTAGTATATTTATTTTTCCTTACATTATCATGCCTTGTATTTAGGGCCCTATCAAGCAGCCTCTAAGCCCTCTATCTTCTTGAAACTGTGTTTACTGTAGCTTCCATGCATACCTATGCTCTCTGTCCTGTTTCACAAAGGAATGACCTTCGACACAACATTAGACCAGGGGCCTGTTTTACAAAGGAGGTTTGACAAATTCTGAGTTTAACCCTGAACTCTGAGTTGATTAACCCTCAGTTTTGAAACTATACGTTTGTGATTTGAAAACAGCTGACAGTAATTTGTTCAGTTACCTCTGTGTAGGTTCACCTTGAATTAAGTGCATGCACCACAACTACAAAAAGCCCACATTATTGGAGCCGTTACTACGATCCACCTCAATGAAATGTTCCACACTGCAATTACAGAAAACTTCCATTTGCAAAAAACCATAGGGCAACACAAAGAATCTGTTCAGTTGTAAGGCACATCCACGATGGGTGATGATGTGAGGATGGAAAAGATTATACAGATAGGCTATATAATAAATTGTGAAGAAAAACGGTACTTGATTATTAATGATTATGATAATTAATCACCTGACATAGCCTAAATAGGCCTAACTCCTGGATCTGGATAATGCAGCTTCTTCATCTACAGGATCCTTAACAAAAGGACATGCTTAACAAGAAGTACCAACAGACATGCCCAACAGACTACACCAACCTGGATTTTTATTCAGACAGACGGAAAAACTCTGCTAAAATGCGCATGATACAGACTAAATGAATGAACGAGAAAATTCACACCGTTTCTGGCTCTATTAGAGGGAGAAAGCATAGAGAAACTCGAGGTTCACTGAAGAAACAAAACTTGTTTCAATAGTAACTGACTCAAAGCCTTAGTTACCCTTTTTTTTGTGAAATGAGCTAGAGTTATCCCTCTATCTCTGGTTTAAGTTACCTCACTTTATGAAATGGAAAACCCAGAGTTTCCCTCATTTCAGGGTCAACAGACAAAAAGTTTTCACCAAACCTGCTTCTTGGACCAGGTCCAACAGAGAGGGATATCGTTTCCAAACAGATCGGTGGTCATTGCTGTTTTCTTAGAAAAAAACAATTCTCAGTATGAATCCAGCAGACATCTGAGGCCTTTCTCTGTGGACTTTTCTCAAGTACCTACAAAGGTTTTCGGCCATTGCCCAATGACAGGTCACCCAGGTAAAAAAGTAATAAACTTTAATGTACTAAAAATGTACTTAATTTTCTGAAAGTACATTTCTAGCACATTTTGACTTTATGTGTTAAAATAAAGTAAACCAAAAATATATTATAAATGTATTAATTACAAATATATTATTTCCTCAGTAGTACTTCAGTTTACTTAGATAAAGTACACTATTTAGTACTAATACTTAAATTCATATTAAGTATATTCATATAAAATATACTAACACTGAAATATATATGTGTTTGATTAGTATATTTATTTATTATGTACTTGCTTATTATTATGTACTTATTTATTATGTAATTCGTTAAATATAAGTTTAATGTAATGCGTTAAATATAAGTTTAATGTCAGTGTATTTGCATCTACTTTTATTAAGTGCACTTTTAGCACCCTTTCAATAAGTTCACTTTTATAACACTTTTTTTCATATCATTGATAGCACAGCAGTGTTAAAGTGCACTTAAAATAAGTATATTAATAATTGAATACTACTTCAGTGGTAAATTAGTGTATTCTTCATAAGTACACTATAAACCAGAACAAATTCATCAGTATGTAGCCATTTCTTTTAGTGTGCTAAGATCAGTTTAAAAGAATGTACAATAACAGTTAATTTCTGCAGCTGACCTTTTCTCTTCAACCTTTTAAAATAATGTATTTTACCAGCAAAATGCAACAATGCTGTTATGTAACAATACCTTTTCTAATTGAAAAAATATCCTTACTTTTCTATTTCAATTTTAAAATGTTAGCAAT
>JAPZDZ010042708.1:0-10419 GCA_029783805.1 Acanthurus tennentii
CAGAGAGGAAGAGGAGCGCCGTTTGGAGCGTTTTCACCGCTGAGGACCAAACCACAGCAAAGTGTGATGTTTGCAGAAAAAATATTCGCTACTGTGGCAACACCACAAATTTGTATAAACGCTTAAAAACCCACCCCAACCAGAACTCTGAGCTTAGGACCAAGTGGAAGGAAAAAGAGAGTAGCCAGAGCACACCCCCAGCATCGAGACAGAGGTCCCTTGCAGAGACTTCAGCAGGGGCAACAATATCCAGGTAGCTCATATAGTGAACGTAAGGTTTAGTCATCTCCAGCATTAGATTGGTGGTTTTATTTTTCAGTGTCACATTAATTTAGCAGACTGAAATAAAATGATAATAAATAAATAAATTAAATACAGACTATTCAGACAGTCCCATTATAAATTTAGCCAGTTGAAATAAAACTAAATGAATTGTTTCACTGGAAGTGAAAAAATAGATATGCTACCCACAAAATATATGCCTCAAACGTGAAATATGACTATGGCTGAATATTACAACTCTTTTATATCAATTGTCAAAGGAACATTGGTATTCCAATGTTAGGCTACATGCAGCTACATGCTGATGATGCATTCACTACACAAAACGATACCAAATTTTGCAGTGTCGCACAGCACTAGCATCCAGGCCTGCAACGGGGGGTTCTGTGGCTGTGGGTGTGTGTGGGCCCACGTTAAGGTAGAGTAATGTCGGTTGGATAGTATTTGGGGGGAATAAGCTGTTTTAAGGGAAAGGTATATGTGGTTTTGGTTTTGCTCAGGGGATATTCATTTGGTTATTTTTACAGAGAAAGGTATCATTTGTGTTCTGGAGAAAGATATATATTTTTGTTTCATTTTTAAGAGGAATGTAAATATTTATGTTGTGGGAAAAAACCCTCAGTAAAATACGATTATTTCTATTTTTATTATTTATTATTATTTTTTTGTCTGGAGTCAGTTTGTGCAGGTGAGTCAAGTGTAAATGCCTAGAATAATTTTTGTTATTATTAAGGGTAATATCTTTTTTGCTCAACCAGGTAAACCTTAGGGTAACTACCTTAAAATCTCGAATCCAACATCACCCCTAGCTTAGGGTGCAGCGAGGTGCTACATTATTATCACTATTATAATTGATATTGCTATAACCATTATTATTTTGTTATTATTATCGTTATTATTAATAGGTTCCAGAGGGTTAAGTAGCAGAACAGAACATTTAAGAGCAAGAACATAAAGAATCCCCCTAGAAAAATATTAATATAATATTTACAATATGTACAATATTTACAATTATAATTTACAATTATAATTCATTTCATTAATCAGGCCTACAGGAGCTATAACCCCTGAAAGAGAACTGTTTTGCACAATTTTTTTCTTGTGCTGCCACTTTGAGAAAGTTTTTCCAAAGTTATTTTATTAGTTATTTCACTAGTAAGCAGCTGTGTAATACGTGAGATAACGTAAAGTGAGTTGGTTATATTATGGAAAGAACCCGGACACAGAGCGAAGAGATTCAAACCATCCCGTCGGGGTTTATTTCACTGTTTAACAACCTGCTCACTCGTTATTATTCCTTACGTACACCTTACCTGAGAAAATTGATTCCACGGGATCTGGTTTGAATGTTCCACTCATATGAACAACCATACGTGGCACAAAAGTCCGACATCTTTTCCAGTTAAGCTAGGTCTGTAGAAATAAGTAGAAATTGTATTTGGGTAGTAAAACCGGCATTTTTAAAACATCTAAGCATCCTGGGTCATAGCTAAATGTGTGATGTTTTTAACAAATCAAACCGTTTGGAAATCGGGCAAAAATTCAGTGAATAATTCTACTTTAAGATTCTACCTGTTTACAGATACCTGTTATCTCCATAGATGTATATACACTCCTGCCTCTGCTAGCCCTGTACCAAGATGGTACTTTAGGCACGTCCCTCCACAGTCAATGCGGCGTCTACGTATATATGTCTATGGCTTAAACAATCAAATAAGCGTAACGTTCATTCTCAAACCAACACCTCTTCAAAAGAGCACACAGGTACATCTAGCGGGCAGGAGCTGTACACGCAGAGTTGAATGATACAGTAATAGATGGACCTGTTAACAATGATATGTTGTTTCAAACCTTTTAAATTTTGCATAAAATAAAAAAAAGGTTGAACTTGTGGGCAGGGAAAGGCAGGTCATTTTTTTACAGATGTTTTATAATAACAAAATAGAGAGATCATTTAAAATATATATATATATAAAAAATCAACCACTTCCAGCACACCTATAAATATCAAATGGTCCCTTAGTTTCCTCTCCTACGTTTATGACTTAAGAACAGGTAGTATAAGGTTTTGCTAGGACAATCTTTCTGTGAGAGAGGTTTGAAAAAGCCTTGAATTAGCCTGATTTATAAATTTGACTTTTTGTGGAGGGAGTAAGAAGGTGCACCCACCGTTCAACGGATAGCTACATGACATGACATTGTTCATTCTGATGAAACAGTTCATTTAGATAAAACATATGAAAAACAGTTGACAAAGTGATCAAATTTAATTTGCTTGATTCTATTTTATTTATTTTATTTTATTTTTTATTGTTATTTTTATCTTTATAAGATCTAACTTTAGTGATGGGTGAAACCGGAGTACCCGGAGAAAACCCACACAAGTAAGGTTTTGCGCCAGCCTCTAACTCTAATAAGGGAATAAACTCAAGAGGTGGGCTGGCCTCTAATCTTAATGCAAAACCCAGATCCGCTCCTAAACCTTTCGTCTTTCTCTGCATTGGGGTACAGCTGGATAACCACCTCTTGAGTTTACTGCCTTGTTTCAGCAGCCATCCCTCTCTTGCTTCCGGGGCGTTCCAAAGAATCGCCTAAAAAGACCGCCTTTTTTCACCTTGGAGCCCTGTAGGAGGCTCTGCGTAATGAATGGATGCTGCGGAACCTCCTTCAGGAATATTCCAAACAAGCGCCTAAAAAGACCGCCTTTCTTCAGCTTGGAGCCCTGTGGGAGGCTCTGCATCATAATCAGATCATCCCTAATTACTCCAGGTGATTCCGCCATTTCTAAACCAGAGTCAGGATTGGCACTCTCTGAGAGGTTTTGTTGCAGAACCTCCAGTTCATCTGCTGCAGCTACACTGCTGTGATTTGAATTTGGTCCTGCTGTCTGATGAAGTTGAAAGACTTCAGGTATTTCTTGGTGGTCCTCTATTCCAATGCTGGTGTTATGATGGGAGCTCTCTGGGAAACTCTGCGTAATGAATGGATGCTGCAGAACCTCCAGTTCATCTGCTGCAGCTATCTCAACAGATGTTTCACTCTGTTCATGATTGGAAGTTGATGATGAAGGAAGGTTTTCCAAATCAACATGTGAAGACACATTCTGGACATTGCTGTGATTTGAATTTGGTCCTGCTGTCTGATGAAGTTGAAAGACTTCAGGTATTTCTTGGTGGTCCTCTATTCCAATGCTGGTGTTATGATGGGAGCTCTCTGGGAAACTCTGCGTAATGAATGGATGCTGCAGAACCTCCAGTTCATCTGCTGCAGCTATCTCAACAGATGTTTCACTCTGTTCATGATTGGAAGTTGATGATGAAGGAAGGTTTTCCAAATCAACATGTGAAGACACATTCTGGACATTGCTGTGATTTGAATTTGGTCCTGCTGTCTGATGAAGTTGAAAGACTTCAGGTATTTTTTGGTGGTCCTCTATTCCAATGCTTGTATTATGATGGGAGCTCTCTGGGAAACTCTGCGTAATGAATGGATGCTGCAAAACCTCCTTTGGTTTGATGCGCTGCTCAGGGTCTAGATGCAACATTCTTTTAATTAAGTCGATCAACAGGTGTCGATCCCTCTTGTCTTCTTCATTATTGAGCATTAGCGGCTCAAGGTCATCAAGACAACTGACCCTCGGGACACATTCATTCATAGTTTCTTCCACAGTCTCGGACGTAAACTGTTCCGGTGTTTTTAAGATCCAGCGCTGTTGGCTATTGCTGTGTCTGTTGTAGAAGCATTCAGTAGCCATCCCAGATTCCAGCATATGGTCTGGTGGATGGCCCTGAGTTTTGATGATTAAACGCAGCATATCATAAAGCCCGGTAACATTGTAGAGGGAGCGGCCTATAGCCAGCTTCACCACTACAAGGCCCAAAGACCACATATCAATTGCCTCATTATAAGGAATTTGTAGCAGTACTTCTGGTGCAATGTACCCAATGGTCCCAATGAAGGAACCACGGTTAACATCAGACACTGGACAGGCAAGGCCAAAGTCAATTAGTTTGACCTTGAGTGGCTGCTGCTGTGGGTTCACAATCATAATATTGTTTGGTTTGATGTTGCAATGTATAACTTCCAAAGAACTTAGGTGATGAAGTGCTGTGGCAAGCTGATGAATAAGTGGTCTTAATGCTGTTGTGGTGAGACCCTCATACCTTCTATCAAGTAAGTAATCTTCCAGATTTTTGTTGAGAAGTTCAAAGCTCAGGCACGTATAATCTCTGTAAGGGAAAAAGCCATTATACTTAACCAGGCTGCTTGTGTCTAGATCCAGACTCCGCAGCCTCTCCAGGATGGAAATTTCTTGCCTTATCATGGAATCATTCTCAGGGTTGTTTTTGATAGCTTTGATGGCCACCACCTCATTTGTTTCAGTATTGAGGCATTTGATTACAACACCAAATCCTCCCTCCCCAAGGGGAGAAATCATTTTATGGCACTCCCCAATTTTTCTCCCTGCAACTACCTGGATTTGGTCTTCTGTAGTGATCTCACTAGATGTATCACTTGTATTTGGTTCTATTATCAGATCATCCCTAATTACTCCAGGTGATCCCGCTATCTCTAAGCTAGAGTCAGGATTGGCACTCTCTGAGAGGTTTTGTTGCAGAACCTCCAGTTCATCTGCTGCAGCTATCTCAACAGATGTTTCACTCTGTTCAGGAATGGAAGTTGATGATGGGGGAAAGTTTTCCAAATCTACATGTGAAGACACATTCTGGACATTGCTGTGATTTGAATTTGGTCCTGCTGTCTGATGAAATTGAAAGACTTCAGGTATTTCATGGTGGTCCTCCATTCCAATGCTGGTATTATGATGGGAGCTCTCTGGGAAACTCTGCGTAATGAATGGATGCTGCAAAACCTCCTTTGGTTTGATGCGCTGCTCAGGGTCTAGATGCAACATTCTTTTAATTAAGTCCATCAAGAGGCGCCGATCCCGTCGATCTTCTCTGTTGTTCACTATCATCTTCTCAAGGTCATCAAGACACTTGGGCACTGGTAATTTTCGTCCAGAAGAGAATCCTAACTCTGCCTCAGTTTCTTCTGGTTCTTTTAAAATCCATCGCTGCTGGCCATTTCTTTGACGGTTAAAGAAGGAATTGGTAGTAAGCCCACAGTCCAGCATATGGTCTGGTGGCTGGCCCTGAGTTTCACTGATGCAGCACAGCATGTCATAGTCTGTGTAACCAGTGTAGAGGGGACGGCCTATAGCCAGTTCCACTGCTACCAGGCCCAGCGACCACATGTCAATTGCCTCATTATAAGGAATTTGAACCATTACTTCTGGTGCCCTGTACCAAACTGTCTGTACACAGACACCAGGATCAACATCAGACACTGGATGTGCCAGGCCAAAGTCAATCAGTTTGACCCTGGGTGGCTGCTGCAGGCGGTCCACTACCATAATATTCTCTGGTTTCAGGTCTGCATGCATGAGTTTCATGGAACTCAGGTAACTAAGTGTTATGGCAAGCTGCTTAATGATGGATCTCAACTCTGTCAGGGTAAGAGCCTTTTTATATCTGCGCCGAACGTAATCACGCAGGCTTTGATCAAGAAGTTCAAAGTTCAGGCAGATACGATCCTTGTCAAAGAAAAAGCCATTCCATTTGACGATGTTGCAGGTGTCTGGATCTAGACACTGCAACTCCTTCAGGGTGGCAATTTCCCTTTTTGCTTGGCAAACATGGATGGGGTGGTTCTTATTAACTTTTATGGCCACCACCTCATTTGTTTCAATATTGCGGCATTTGGTCACATAACCAAAGGCACCCTCTCCAAGCAATTTCCCCACTTTATAACACTTTCCAAGTGTACTATCTGGATGAATCTGGACTTTACCTGCTGTAGCCATCACGTCTGAGTGAAATATAATTTGAAATATAATTTTTTATGTTTTTTGTAATTTTCAAGCTGCTTTGCAAATGTAATGGAAAGTTTGAAGGATAGTTTGTCTGTATAGCTGTAGCTTTGATTAGATTTAGTACTAAAAGTTTCTTAATATTTGATGAATCACGGGTTCCTGTTCTGCTGTTCTATTGATAACTGATGTACATTGAAATTCTACACATGTGCATATTCTTTCTTGTATTTGCATATCAAAGCCAGGCTTTGATGTGTGTCATCAGTGTGTGTGTGTGTGTGTGTGTGTGTGAGTGTGTGCCAGGCTTTGATGTGTGTCGTGTGTGTGTGTGTGTGTGTGTGTGTGTGCATGTGTGTGTGTGTGTGTTTGCCAGGCTTTGATGTGTGTCCTGAGTGTGTGCATGTGTGTGTGTGTGCGTGTGTGTGAGTGTTTGTGTGTGTGAGTGTTTGTTCACGTGTATGTGTGTGTGGTGAGGGAATTGGAACATGTGTATATGGTGAGAGAATTTGACCATATATGTGTCTATTCTGTTCTGTTCTATTCTATTCTATTCTATTCTATTCTATTCTATTGACCAGACAACTATTTGTTTGAATAATTTGTATCAGTGACAACAAAGTAAAAACAGGGAACAGACTTATTGCTCACCTCATTATGGTTAAGTGCCATTATAACTGAAATATTGTCCATGCAGTGTGAATGAAGGTAATGTGTAAGCATCAGTTGTGGAAGGTAAGCTTTTCTTTTTTAAGTTTCACTGTCATTCTTTGCTTGTGTCTTTGCAGTTCAGGGCCACCATAACCATCCCCTTGATCATCAACACCTGAATTTTTAAATTACCCGCCTCTTGTCTTTTAATCATTCAGATGTTTATAGGCTTCTCCCTTGAGTTCCCTTTTCTCTTAATGTGCATGTAATTTGCATACTTACCCTTGTGTGTTCCTCACAAATATTACAGAAATATAAAAAGCCTGAGAAGCCAGTGACAAGAAGAAAACAAAACATTAACCATGCAGAGTTTACTTTGTTTTATTGAGAAAAAAAGACTACACTGGTAAACACAGTGGCAAGGAAGGCATGAAGCAATAACTGTCAGTATTATGGGTTTATTTATACACTAAACATCCGTGGGTCTATGAGGATTATTAAACTTTTGCATCAATCAGTTCATCATACATATAAACTATGTAAAGCAAATACATGGCAGAAAAAGTCATCAAACAGTTAACAGTCTACTTCGTAGATTTCAAACAATAACCTACTTGGTTTTAAACAATGCAGTTGCTACCGTTAAAGGTACACATTTGTTTTGTGTACACTGCATTGCACACAGAATCCACAGAAATACATACCAGCAGTTGCATTAAGGTCTGTGTGAGATCATGAGCACAGTGGCTATTGTATTCAAAGGGGCAACTTCACAGAATAATACGTGTTTCTTTAAATATCTAATACAAACTTACTGTGTATAAATAGCCTTCTCATTTTAAACAGCAACATAATGTATTGCCATCACTCAAACAACAAACCCTTTTCCCCAACACATCACTCTCCCTTCATTCCCACAACCTTCATATATTACAATGCGTTTTAAAAAAGAAAGACAATAGTAAGTAATAAAAGAAATAACACAATATATTTTTAACTAAGTCAGGGAGACAGCCCGCGTGTTAATCTTTTTCCATCATTTCACTTGTGTATACATCTTAATTTAATCATCTATTGTTCTAATAGCAGCATAAACTTGACCATATGACACTGTCTTTTTACCTCATACAGAAACCACCTTAAAGGGATAATCCACCCCAAAACAACACTTGGATGTTGGTGGACAGATGCTTTTGAGAAGTTTGTGAAACTGGAATATAGAAAAATTAAAAAAAATGGTTTGGGATTCATCCGTCCATTTTCAATGAGCTTGGATGTTCCTTTTGATAAATTAAAAATTGGGGAGAGATCTTGGTTGGTTTTATTTCCTGAAGTTTAAAGTTATAATCCTTACGTAGAGAACTCCCAATACCATTTTTTTTTATTCCTGTAACTATGTATTGGGTCATGTTCTCACTGCTAACGGATCAGGCATTTTAAACAGTATCAGAAGCATTTGCGATTCTGTTGTCGGTGTTTGAACAACTTTATCCTTAGGACCATATTTTACTACTACAATATTAATGGTCAGCGTTTTTCTCCATTAGCCATTTCATGTATTTACATTTATTATTTGTCTTTGCTGATTTGTCATTTGTGACAGTTGGTCTCAGCTTGACTGTGGCAAATGGATTCCCTTCCCTGCAGGAAGAAAGTGATAAAACATCGTAGACACGTTAAATTCATCATTAACAAACTTTTAAGTGCTTTGAATTTTTTGTTAGTTGTATTAGATCACTCACCCTAGGAAAGCCTTTGATGTCCCATTGACTAAAGAAACCTGTTGTCAAAAAACACAGAGGAAAAGCCCTTTAAGATCCACAAAATTTAAAAACACACACCACAGTCACCATTAATTTACACCCTCCCTCCAGCAATGAAAAAAGTCAGGGTGGCCAGACTGGTTTGATAGGACTTCTCATCAACGGTTGCCCACCATCCTATGACACAAACCTAAGCTGCAACTTTGGGCTTTACCAAGCCTGGAATCTAGACAGTGTAGAAAGGCTGGCAGGAGACACACTCCTCCGTTATTCTCACCTGAGGACAGCAATATTCTTTTTGCCTCCATGAAGCCAGGTGAGCATGAGGGCGATAAAGTTTGGAAAGGTATATTCTTCACTGTGGTTTATTTCATGCTAAAACCCTGAGGCAGCAGATACAAAGGACACAGAGTACAGACAGAGCAGTGTGGAAAGGTGATGATGAGGGTGAAGGGGGGAGGCTTGTCTGCTGGGGCTGGACAGCTACTAGTTCATTTACAATCAATCTCCTCCAATTTCTCCATTCCTGAACAAAAGCTGGCTTAACCTGGCTGGGAGCATTTTTCAAATGTCTGAGAAAAGAGTTAAGCCAACGACTTTTACCAACACCTATTTTTTTTAGTTTGAGACTGTATCAGTGGCAAATTGCAAAACAGTGTGCTATAGATTGTAAACATTTCATTCTGATCATACCCTTTTGGGAAATAACCATTTGGATAAATAAAGTCTATTTCCTTAAACCACACAGAGGAATTAAGGTGTGTGTCTGGCAGAACTATGTTTAGAGGGCATGGAGGTGTTGTCAATGCAGCAGGGTAATTTTGATATTGTGACATCTGTCCAACATGTATGATGGCATTTTGTGGTTTGGCCATTGAGTATGTGATGTTAATGTGTTAACATTTACATGTTAACATGTTATTGTTGCGTAGATGGTATAAAGACAGATGCAAATACTGAATAAAAGACAAAGGAAAGTTGAGAGTGTAGGAAAACATAAATTACAATAAGATGCTCTATTTTAGCACCATGGTTAACTCCATGGATTTTACCAATAATTTATTCAAACTTAGTAAGATAAAGCATTAAAAAGTAAGGCAGACTAATCTAACAAGGCAGGCAACCAAGCATAGGAATCAAATTAATACACAGTTTGAGATTAAGTTATGATGGATGCCCATACAGCCACAGTCATAAGACCTGAACAGTTAGGCCACATTATCAAACCACAAAGGACAACAAACCACAAATGTGCAAGAAATATGTTTACCGGTGTTACAACAGTAATCAAGCAGATGAGATGGTTTACAACCCAAGCGGTTACATACAACGCTGTTGTTGAAATAGACCTGATAGATAAATGACAAGTCTCTTTCATCACAAAAAATTAACGAGATCACCCATTAACAATGTTTTCATCCATTATCAGTTTGAATTCAATCCTGCAAAAGTGACACAGAATCCACTTTAAATTCTAGAGTCCAAAATGTCCACCATCCAAAAACTTCAACATGTTTAGTCATGTAAATCCTGAAAATCTTCCTGAACTTCATACAATCGTAATTACAAGATCAGTATCTCGTAATTATCATGCTTTATTTGACGATTTTGGAGCGGAATCTGGCATTTGGATGCAAATACCGGGGGGCATTAGACTAACCGTTCTGAGCAGCAACGGGGGTGCGCGATACTAAAACTTAGCTATTAGCAAGAATTAGCAAAGCTAGTGTCAAGAACGCAGTCGACCCGGGAATAAAAGATGATATATTAAATCTCTCGAATTGTTGTTGGAATTTTTTTGTTGGTTAGTTTGTTTTTTGTTTTTTGTTAATATGTGTGTGTGTGTGCATA